>VDFB02145155.1:0-11472 GCA_007258455.2 Sequoia sempervirens
GATTCATCTAATTCGTGACAAATCAATCTATTCTTCAATTCCACAAATTATTCAATCTATTTCCTCAATCCCAATGAACACTCAAATTGATTTCTTCAATTACACTGATTACGTAATCAAAATGCATTGATTCTTCCCATCTAAATCCTCTCTACAGCTTTGAACCATTGATCAAGATATTTTACTATGTGATCTCAACCATTCATTTCGAAACAAAAATTATGTACAACAATCATTGTCTTCCTCAAAAATGATCAAAGAATCAATATCATTTTCACGATGAAGTAATGCAAAAATATTAATAAACCCTTTTGACAAATCTTTACACACACCTTTGTTCAACACACACGTTCTTTAAGCTTTTTCACACACAAATGGAGGCTTTGCATTGATATGAATACCCAAAATCTTTGCAAACACACTTCAACATGGGATGGTAAAGTTTTCTTTGTTTTTGAATTTGTTATGATTTCTTAAGGTTTCATTGTTTGTTTTCAATAGCTTAAAACTTCATTTCAGGAGTAATGAGCATGAATAATTAGCATTTGGTTTGTTTAGATTAGTTTACATTCATTCAATTTGATTTCTTTGCATGTTCCCAATTTCCCCCTTACACACATATTTACATATTTTCTACTTGAATATTTTCCAAAATTTTAAGCACACCATTTTACATCATATATCTTCATATTACTACTTGAAACCTCATATTTCTAGGGGTTGTTAGGTATTTTTGACATTGCTCCCCCTAAGCCCATGTTTGGGTTTATTTTTCAAGAGAGTTATCTACAACAAAGGGAGGTACAAATGCATTTGATTCATTCTTGTTCTCAGGTTCCTCCTTTCATCTCCAAATCTTCTCAATTTCCTTCTTGACTTCAATAGGATCAATTTTATTCATGGGTTCTTTCCTTTGTTCTGGATTAGTCTACCTTCTAATATTGCTTTTACAAAATCTTGAAATGTTTCTAGATTTGTTGTAATTATAGCATACAACATTTTTCTGACCAAACTGACTTCTATTCATTCTTGATCTACACTAGTTAGCCTTATGTCCAAACACATTGCATGTGTAATAGTAGCCATTGAAGAATTAAAAAATTCTACTAGTGTTGAATCTATTCATCATTTGACTTTTGCACTTAGTAGCTTTATGTCCAAATTTCTTGCATGCAAAACATTGTCCAAAAAAGGATCCAATATTTTGATTCATTCTAATTCTACATTCTATAGCCTTATTTCATGCAAAAAAATAGCCATTGAAACATGGGTACCTTTGAGCATTTGGTTGTCTGATAGGAGGTCTTCTAACATTGCTCCTTTGATTTTAGATCTGTCTATCATTGCATTGAGTCTTCTTTTGATTTTCACCATTGTTAGGTGTATGATTTTCATTTGAGATTTGTGCTTCTTCAAATCCTAAACTACATTTATCCTGAGATGGCTTTTGTCCTACAATTAGTTCATCAAGCATAGTAGTACTTATTTTGAATTTATCCTTATGACTTCTTGCTTTCTCGAGATCTGATCTTAGGGTTACCACTTTTGGTTCAACCTTTGTACATTCATCTATATTTCTTTGTATCTTAGCATTCAAAAAATCCTCAATTCTTTTATTTTCTTCCACTTGTATTTTTAGTTTGATGATATCTTCATTTTCCTTTTTTTAAATATTTATTAACTTCTCTATGTATTTCTCTGAACTTTTTGATTTTTTCTCTCAACCTTTTGACGCATTCATTTGTTTCCTCTAGGCTTTCCTTCAAACTTTTTTTTTCACCTTCAACTCTGTCAAGATCTTCAAGAGTAGCCTTAATTTCTTCTTTATCAAACATGCAGTCATCTTTTATGTACTCAATTGCAAAAAAAAATCGGAGGAATAGGATACCTTTTATCAGCTAGGTGTTCAAACTCCAAGATATTCCTCAAGTTGTTAGGCTTCTTAGAAGGAACTAGGCTCTCATACCAATTGTTGAACACCCAAAATACTAAGAGGAGGGATTGATAATATTCTATATATCCAATCAATCACAAGCCACCTAATTAACGAAGTATATCTAGTTTTAGTAATGAATGAAAATGCGAAAGAGATCAGAAGACCACATACCACATGAACACTAGGATTTTTATGTGGAAAATCCAAAAAGGGAAAAATCGTGATGAGGATTAGCTCACAATATAATATAACCAATTATAAGATATTACATAGGATCACTATTAGGACTCACTATCCTTATAAGGCTCACAACCAGAAATAGATATAAAAAAAGTAGCTACATAGCTAAAGTGTGAATTGATACAAGATGCACCTTTCTTGCATTGAATTCAGTTCCTATGAAGCTTTGAATATAAAATACTACTCTACTCACCAGTCGCTCAACATTTACATCAATTTAATCTTTATTTTGATCTCACACATACAAATTTACAAGTTCACATAATATCAGATCTTGCACAAATCAAATTGCATTGTTAACACACTATATAACTCAAAAATCTCCTACATATATACCCTATTACATCCGCATACATTAACTAGATCAGCCTAATTAGATGTAGCCTTATTTTAATTCAAAATATTTTTTTAGCTCCACACTTGATTCAAAAACATCTTCACACTCAAATCAAACATGCAATACTTGATTTAGGTTGGTATGGACCTAAAATAGGTCTTACTAACATCCACAATACATACTTATTCTTTACAACACATAGCATATGTTAGGTCAAACAAGAATTGGACCTAAACATAAAATAAGTCAACTAATTGGACACCAACAACTGATCTGATCACATAAGCACACACCAACTGGAATATATGTAGTGTTGACACCTATAAACCATATCCTAAAATTTCTAAGTTTTATTCTAAACATCGAAGGAATGCAGACCAGATTATACATATTATCTTGCATAGTATAAGCCAAAAAAATTGTATGTCGATCTTTTTCATTTGTAACTTTCAGCTTGTCCATCCAAAATCACTGGAATCTTGATCATAGATTCCTTTAGTAGTCCTAAATAACATACAATAACCACATAAGTCTATCTTATAACATGATAAATTCTAGACCAAATTACTAGATCAAGATGTCGCCAAAATCTATTTACTAGATCAGACAAAATTGTCAACAATCAATGTTGACATCAATGACAACAAATCAAAGGATTCCTTCTTCATTCTTTCAACAAAAAATCCATAACAAACATACTAAAAAATAAAAAATTATTTATTATATATATCCTAAAGAAACATGAATGACATAATATTCTTAATATCCCTCCATATTACATCATTATTTGAATGGAAATACATGGACTAACATCACTAGATGAGGGGTGATCCCATAATAGTAGTTTTACAATTTTTAAGCCAAACTAGACAAAGTGCTATTATTTTAACTAAATCTTCACATTGAGACACCTATAGAAAACAAAGCTGAGGAATTTGAAAATGGAGTGCAAACTAGAGTCTCATCAAATTTTGTCTGTAGATTCCTAAAAATATTTTTTCAAAAGGGTACACGGAATTAAAGTGCCTTCTTTTCCATCTCACAAAATATTTTTTGAGAAAACAACTTGTTTTAAAAAGTGATTACTTGCCATTATAAGCATAACCTTTTTTCCATGAAAGATAAATTCTAATTCTTCAAAATTTAGATTTGTATCCTCTGATATCTAGTGCTTCCACTTGGTTAGATAGTTTTATTGAATATTTTTTCCTTAATCAGAGTTTTCAAATTCAAAATAATTACAATTCGGACACAAAGCCTTGTTGTATAATGCATAACTTTTTGTATATGTCAAAATTTAATTTAAATTTTTTTGTTAAGATCAAAGGACTTCAATATCACAATTGCACTCATATTTTTCAAAAAAAATTGATAATATTCTATTTTCCACATTAATGAAGAACAAAGAATTCATTTTCAATGAAAAAACCTATGTTCTAATAAACTTAAAAAACAAATACATAACAAAACAAAAACATATTAAAATTATATTCATTGGATAGATTGTTCTAAGGAATACCATAATCATTTGAAATAAATTTTAAATGAATTCATTTGATCCCCCAAAATCTAAATCAAAAGTGATTTTTATCAGCATTTTGATCGGTGTAAAGGAGACGCATTTATAGGTATGGTTTAAAACTAGCGAGGTTCTATCCAAGGGGGTTTGATCTAAGGTGATTTGATCAAACCCTCTTCAATTAGAATCCTTAAAATGAAACTTTTTAAGGCTTAAATCATTATATTTTCTAAAAATATATGATTTCAGCTAAAATTCGTTCCTCTCAGGAATTGTAAGAAACCCACAATTCTCTACTTGACTTTTGAGCATGATTATTAGTTCACTACAAAAATAAGGTATGAGTGGTGACATGTACACATCTACTAATGACAAGAAATAATGGAAATTTCCTCACTATTGTTTTTTAATAGGATTGACCTTATTGGAATTTATCCAAGTATGTGGACAATAAAATCTACCCCTAGAACCAAGGAGAGGGACTAAGACGTTGTAGACACGATAAATGTACCAATTGATCTTATACACTTGATCTTGATATACTAACACCAGCTCATCTTGAATTGTCTCCATTTGCTAGTCATTTAATTAAATAATATTTATTTAATTAAATTCATCACATTTCATCTCTTAATTAAATAAATCAATTTTATCTAATTAAGTCATCATCTCCTATTAATTAAATAAATCACTTTGTTTAATTAATCATATAGTCCCTCTTTTAATTAAATAATTCATTTTATTTAATTAAGTTCTAAAGTCATTCCCTTTAAATTAAATAAATTAATCTTTATTTGATTTAAATCTAACACCATCCCCTTTTAATTAAATAAATAGAACTTTATTTAAATTAGTCTAAAATAAATTTTCCTCTCATTTTGATTTATTTAAATCCTAAAATCTAAGTCAAATGTCAAATCAGCTAAATCCTCATCTAAGTTAATTAAATCCTAATTAACTCTAATCCTAATCCATCAAATCCTCTAGTTTTTGCAACTTGCACAATAAATCAATTTATTTGATTTATTAAATCTTCTATTTTCATTCAAAAAGGCATTTCAAGTGGAATATTCCTCCATTTAAAATTTTCCCCTCAAAAGGATTTGATCTTTTGTAATACCCCTTGTGTTACTGATATTTTTTGATACTCTTTTGTGTTGTGTTAGGTACTTGTATTTGCGATGGTGATTATTTCATCGGATTGATTTATGTGATTTACAATTTAGTTGGTTTGTTGCACATGATATTACTGATGATGTTTGATGATACATTATGTGGTTTATGTTATTTGGTTATGTTATGGCTTTCTTTAAATAATATATATGGTGATGTTGTGGTTTAATGTTGTTATGGATTCTAATGTGTTTTCTAGTGAGTCTTGGTGAAAGGATGGAGTAGCATCACTTGCTCACGAGTGCTCTGCTACCCCACAATTACCTTTCGCGGTGTGTCTGTATTGGAGATTTACATGCTACTTGACATTTGTTCTATACAGGATGCAAGTACTGGACACCGACTCAACCTATTTGATAGGTTTGAGCATGTACCATAAACCCAATGGGTATGATGTTGAAAAGGGAGTTGGTAAGGAAGTGTCCCCGTCCCAAGTTCACCACCTCGTAGTGAGTCTTACGGTGTCATTGTCTCAACCTCATCGTTGTTTCAATATTGGTTGTTGTTGATTATTTATTTTAATTTGTGAATAGTTGTTATTTAATTAATCTTTATTTTATGTGTGATTAATTAATGTTATTTTGTCGATATGATTATTTATAGGTAATTGTAATTAAGTTTAATGTTATATTTAAAATAGTGTTATTTAAATATTGTAATTTAAAATTTGTTTAATTAATTAATTTAAATAAATAATTTTGTTGAGAATTGTAGATTATCTCTTTCAAATATTAAAATTATAAAATTTAGAGATATTGTCATGTGAAGATAAATATTAAAAATAAATGAATTTTTAATTAATTTAGTGGGATAAATGTGAGCTTTAAAATCAAGGAAAAGGGACCAATGCATGTTGTAGATTTTTCAAAAAGAAAGAGCTTTATTCATTTTTCTTTATTTTTATTATTGGAAAAAAAGAGTTCTCTCTTCAGGGAATGGTTTTTGTTTTACTGCGGAGAAGTAACTGCTTGATTTTGAAAGAAGAGAAAATGTGCTTAGTAATAGCTATACATTTAATTTCAATCTAAAAAAAAGAAAATAAGATAGGTGTATTAGAGTTGGCTTGGTAGAAGAGGTTGGGAAGAAGTGCTTGAAATTAATTTCGAGAAAGGAAGAAGGTTACCATGCTGGTGGATTCGACATCAAACGAAGGACTCTTTTTCCTCCTCATTTCATTTAAATTCCTTTGTTTTGTTAGTTTCTATTGGAAAAATAAAAATCTTTCCTATGTGTTTGAATTAGATCATTTTATTTAAAAAGTAGATTGGCTTTTAGATTATTTTTAGTGAAAATTTTAAACCCATCTATAGAAAAGCATAGAAACTCTTGTTTCTTCTCCCATGGAAATTACTTATGAAATACTTACGACTTGAAAAGAAATAAATTATTATGGGGTTAAAATGTGCCTAGATTTATATTTTGTTTGAAGGAAAAAATCGGACTATTATCTTTCATTTTTTAGTTCTATGTATATATGTATATATATATATACAAAGATATGTATATAATATATGTATATATGTTTATGTGGGATTGGAAAAAAAAAATATATATTCATTATGTTCTTTCATACTGCAATTTTGTATCCAAAATTTATAGACAAAAAGGACATTATTTTGTGTCTTTTAAAAAAAAACTATATATATAAAAAAATTAAAATTATTGTTTGTTAGGGTGGTGGGTTACCCCCACCACTGTCATCCCCATAAGGGAGGCATTGTTGTGGAAGCAGTGCCCAACACTGCTACCACAGCAGCGACCCCCATATGGGGGTCGACTGGGCAGCGCCCACACCACCTTATGGTTGTGGGTTGTGCGCTAGGTTTAGGAAAATAAAATATATTTTTTTTATTAAATTTAATGTTATTTAAATAAAAATTTATTTAATTTGTTTTTCTTATTATTATATTTATATATATATTATATATATATATATATATATTTGAAATATATACATGTAAATAACCAATGGAATTATATTATTAATTTTATAATGTTAATTTAAATGTATGATTTTAAATATATATATATATATATATATATATATATATGTTAATATATGCGGAAATTATGGGAAAATTAGATGATCTTAAAATTTGCAATGTTGGATATTATGGTGTGATCGACTAAATTAGAAATAAACATTATTGATTAGATTAAGTTGAATGATTTTGAGTGAATTAATTATTTATATTTCTTGGTGAAATTTTGTAATGAGATGTGTTAAAAGGTGCTTATTGAACACTTGTGTTCAAAATAAAACCATTAAGTGTTGTAATTGTTTATTTCTTGTATTGTCATTGAGTTAACTGTTATTTCACTTAATTGGGTTGTGTCATGTGGGAAAAACCCTTAAGTTAGTTGATCCTTTTATAGGAGCTTAAGTTGTTTAAGACTTCCAGAGGCATGGGAAAATGGTGATTTGTTTTATGGTCTTTTAATTTGATGCTTGTTACTATTTGACTTTAAGCATGATTTTAAGTTTACACTTGGTTTGTACCCATCTTTATGGGTGTTGATTCATATGATTATGGGTGAGATGATTTTTCCTTGTGGATGTTCTATTTGTGATTTAGTTTTCTTGTTGGTACAACCCCTTGGAATTAGATGTTATGTTTTGGGTTTCTAGGGAGAGTGGCTCTACGCAGGTGTTGGCACACAAAGGGGCTATCACGATAACCCACGTTAGAGTTAGAGTAACAAGTGATAACCTAATTAAATGATTAACTGGTGGGTGGTAAAACATTAATAAGATAATTATGGATGTCTCGTCCACTTGTTAGGGCTTTCATAGACTAAAGGTGGGCTGAGAAGGTTGTGGTTGGCAAGATTATTGCCTCGTCTTCATGAGAGGTTAACGATTCTGCACGAGTCACCCTATGGGGTCGGCACCTAGAGAGACTGTTAGGATAACCATAAATGGGAGTTGGCACCTAGAGAAAGGCAGTTAAGATAACCCATGTAGGACTGTGCGATGACACTCTCCCATAGTTTCCCTTGTGTTTTTTTTGTGCGTATCTAGAGGCGGTAGTGTCTTATGTTGTTAAGGAAATTGGTTCTTGATGTTGTCTATGTAGCCTCCTTTCAGTTATTCAATGTTGCATATATGCCTCATGGAAACTTTATTGGTGTTGGTGAAAGGTGCCCTTGGGTATTTATTGTTGATTGATTCTGCAGTCTCATTTGGTGATCTTGGAGTTTTATTGTTGTTGGCACCTCTGATGGTGATTTAATGTTGGTTTATAATTTTGGCAATTGGTTCTGGTTGGACTTTCCTCTAGGATTCTCTTGAGTTGTTATTATTGCTAACCCCTAGAAGTGGACTTTTGATATTATGTTTTCCTTTGTGTTCTATTATTTTTGTGTTTGGAGTTTAGTCATGTGTTTCTATTTGGATGTCCTTGGTCGAGGATCCTTCCTTATTTACTCCTAGCACGGGGGTGGTCAGGTGGAACATGCTATGCACCCCGTTGGGTCCCCTTGTCATGAAGTTGTACCATTCAGTGCAGAGTTTTGCAGATTCAGCTTGATCTAGAGTTCACATGTTACCTGATGTATACTTGTACTCCAATTGTATTTTATATATCAATTTATTACTCCCACATGTGTTGGGAAGACTTTGATGTAATCCTATGTATGTATTCAATGAGATGTACCTGAAGACTAATGTAATGTGTAAGCACACCATGTAATTCATCCTTGAACTATGATTGTAAATACTATTAATGTTGTGTTGTATCTGTGGAAATATGTTGTTTATATTTCCATGTTTAATTTATTGTAAATGCATGTATGGTTTTCATCTGGTTTATTCTTGTCACATTGTTTATCATTTATTAATGTTTAAAATTGAAGTTAATTGAATAAATGGGTTAGTTATATAAGGTCACCTCATGTACCCCAAAGGACTTAGGTCTTTAATTTGTAATCCTTTTAATCTAATGTATACAATAATTTATACACTTTAATTATTTAAAAAAAAAATTGTGCCATAAATGTTAGATGTATTATTTTTCTTTGGGGTTGCGAAGCGGGGCATTACACCTTCCAACAAGGCATTCAATACCTCTTATATGTCCTTGTGCATTGAGCCAAGTGGAATTTAATTCATTTATTTTCCCTTTAACATGTCACTTCTTCAAATTCAAAATTCAAATTTGCACATTGATCAAAATGTGCTCAACCTTCATCCTCTCACATCTTGACAAGTGGCACTTGGTCATGGGATATTGATTAATCCCACATTCATCCACTTTGCCTCTTCTTCTTTCAATATATTCTATAAATAAGAGGCATTTCTTCTCATTTTAGGGACACGACTTCATGCAAAGTCATAATCTTTAGATTTTGAATTGTGCTCATCCAACCATCATCCATTTTCAAGTTTTATAGCTAGGTTATGTAGGATTTTCTCCAAGGAATCATCAAATCTACATCAAGTCATCACAAAGCTTATAGGGAAATGGGAAAGGACCATTTTCCACATCAAAATGGCACCAATTCCCCCATGGGATTGAGAGTTTGAATGCTTTAATAGGATTTATTTTCTTTCTTTATTGCGTTCTTCATCCATTTCCTATTTTAAGCATTGTAAAAGATTTGCATGGGGAATCTTAGTTCTAACTTGCATATGTGACTTAAATTGTGTTTGTTCTTTGTTAGGATTGGGATTCACATTTTAGCATTAGAAGGAGGGAAAATCCCTAGAAATTAACATGTTTTTTTGGTCAAATTCCACTATTTGTTTATGTTTTTTATCTTTCCAAGTCAAACAGCGCTGCTAGGTCAAGTTGTGATGCATTTGTAGTCTCTATTTTTCCAAACAGCACTGCTAGTTTCACTAGAGTGCCACTCGAATCCTCAAACAACATCGCTTTTGTTCCAACGTCACTGTTTGGACCCAAACAATGTTGTTTCCTTGAGTTCAAAGGGCACCGCCTTTGACTTCTTGCCTTTGCACTCAATCTTAAAATGGTCGTATCTTGGTCATTTTTTGGTCTTTTTCAGAGCTTTTTTTCTTCGAATGGGGTAGAATTTCATAAGCCATCTAATTGTGTAGGTGTTTATTAACTTTGATAGAGTTAAAATTTTCAAATTTTCACCTAATGTCAAATCACAATGAAACTTGGTCTAAATTTTAGGGTTTTTATGCTTAATCATTTATATAACCCTCATATCTTATTGTTTCTTGATTTAATCTAAAATTTGGAGCTTGTATTGTAGGTTTTAAAGGATCATGGAGCATGTAAATGAAAGAAAAATCATTATCACATGATTGTGACAAGTGTTTTTAAACACTTTGAGAGCAATTATAATCTCATTCTTAAGGATTTGTCATCTTTCAAGCTTTAGGACTTACTAATTTTCAATTTGGGTTTAAAAGGAACACAACAAAGGTGTTAAAAAGAATATTAGAAAAACTTACTAAATTTTGTTTTGGACTTAACAATTGAACAAACAAATCTCACACTTCAAATTTGGTGCTTAAAAAGAACTCATTTTCTTGCTTTGAAGGTTAAAATGAACATGTGCCTTTTACATTTTTTAATTCGTTATCCAAAGTAATATCATTTAAAAAGATGTATGCGCTTCTCTCACACCTCATGGTGATCTTGAGAATCAAAAGTATTTTTGTGATATTAAGTTGTGTAGGTGATTTCCTCCACACTTCAATTTGGATTAAAAATTAGACAAATCTTGCAAGTGTGAGTGGAACATATCGCATGTGTTCTCTCTTTGTTTCTCAACGAAGATTGATCCAACTACAAATGTGTTTTCTTGATTTTGTGTTATCTTAGAGGGCCTGCCTTGTGGGAAAAATTAATCACCCAAGGGAACGACCCAACCCGAAACATGCTAAAGCCAAATGACTTCCAACTGGTATATAAGTGTGGTTACTTGAGGAAAGGCAAGTACCACGAGGATTGTTTTGACAAGAAGGGAAACAATGGTCTCTTGTCGTATGGATGACCCCCCACAAACAAAATGAACCTACTAGAACCTTTGTTTAGAAAGGCCAAAATCATTGATCTATTTGTTGGTGCAAGAATGAACGTTCTGAAGCTACCCCACATTTTTATGGCTCTTAGTAGAGATGTAAAGTATGACATGGTAGTTTCATGGTTATTGATGCTTGGTTGACCTAAGAAGTGTGTGTCATGGAGGGGAGCTAGTGTGGTCAAGCATCTAGTCATCCACTAAGAGTAGGCATAGCTAGAGAAATCCAAGTGGGGATTCAAAAAGTATAGTCTTTTTATCCATAGGGTT
>VDFB02145156.1:0-14135 GCA_007258455.2 Sequoia sempervirens
TGGAACTATTTTTTTGATATCCTGTAGAAGATGTATTGTAACATATTAAGTAGTATTCTATTTGAAAAGAGAATATTAAATGTAGGATAAATAATATCTGAGAGGGTTATTTTGGTAGAAGATACATCCTAGTTAGTTATTAGCAAATAAAATAAAATCATTTGTTCAACGCACTATGAATGCTTGGAAAGAGACATATAGGTATAGAAAAAATAGAAGCTTTTTTTTACAAGCATGCTTGAGTTGATTTACTTCAAACAAATCGTGTATTGAAAGGCATAATATCTAAACTTTTGAAGAATTCAAAACCATGTCTTTAAAATGTCATTTCATTAAGGAAAATTTAATTTATTTCCTTAGTGACATATTCATCTAATAATAATTAGATTGTATATGTTATTTATTTGAAAATAATATTATCAATCATAAATACTTGTAATCATGTTATTTATAATATATCTCATATGAAAGTTACACTGATTAATAACTATTGTATAAATTTATATTATGCATGGAAATTATAAATTAATAATATAGTTACTAGACTAACATAGTTACAAATGTATTAGTGTAGCTTTAGGGGCACTAGGAAGTGCACTTGTAGGTGGACTGGTTTGAAGTGTTGTATACTTGTACTCCTAAAGTCGCCAGAAAGAAGTGGGTCTTACTATATCTCGTCACTAAGATATGTCAATAAGTACATAATGCCATTATTGACATCATGTTGAAAAGGTGGTGGACTTTGAAGAAAGAAGTGGGTATCGATGTAAATAATTACAATATGTACATAATGTGAATAGAGCAATGTATAGATAGACCTAGTGATGAAATGAAAAAATCTATTTGCATTGATGAAATATGGTCCATTTACTTATATTGTCAAAGTTGATATTGTAACTCACATGCAGTAAAATGAATATTTTGTCTTTAATAAAATCTAATAATGTTCAAGTTAAGTGTCTAGATATGGGAAACTATGCATTGACATTGCTTTGTGCCTATTAGAGACACACACTCTATGGAAACCACTTCTAGTTTCTTTTCTTTTTTTGTACAATTTGACAACACTCTAAAAAATTTCCACCAGATGTCATTCCAATACAACAATGACATTATTTTGAAATGCGTATAGCAAAATGTACCAAAGATTAAATGTGGTGTCATTTTCACATTTGTTTGTACATTATGAATTAGATGTTTCTACCTTAGGAATATGATTCATTAGAACAATCACATTGTATTCAGACACACAGATTAGATTGTAACATGTGCATTGGTGTAGCAGAAACAGAGAGACAAAGAGAAGTTTGCGACCACAAGCAAGGATACAAACTCTTCTTTAAATATGTGGCCAGTGGTATGGTTCAAAAATGCATGAATCTGGAACAACTGTGATTCCTTGTGTGCAAACAATGTAGAAAGAAGTTGCAAATACTGCCAATTTAAGAGTATATGAATCTTTCCTTGCTTTCTTTGGCTTTATTTACACATAAAATCACTTTAGGATTTATCTTATCCTCACAAACTCGGAAACATTCTATTAAAGAATAAAAATCCTACTGTTGCTAAAAATCCAACTCGAATTGTTTTAAAGCATATCTAATCTTGAGTTGCTTTAAAACAAATCCATATCCCACTTTTCTAGCTACAAAAATCAACACTCCCTCTTAGCGAGGAAAGTGTTCTGCACCACACCCAACTTGTCCCTGAAGAATTCAAACTTGCTCTTCATCAAGGCCTTCATCAGGATATTTGTTATTTGTTCATCCGTAGGAATGTAATTGAGCTTCACTATCCCCTTCTCCACACAATCTCTGATGAAATGGTACTTGATCTCAATGTGCTTTGACTTGTCATGAAACACTGGATTCTCAGAGAGTTTGATGCAACTCTAATTATCACAGTAAATGACTGTAGGATCCAACTCCTGATTAAAGAGCCTAGCTAGAAGTTTCCAAAGCCAGATAGCCTCACATGTAGCCATAATGGCTGCCATATACTCGGCCTCTGCAAAACTCAGTGCAATTGACTTCTATTTCCTGCTGTACCAAGAGACTGCTCCTGATCCCAAACTGAAACTGCACCTTGAAGTGCTCTTTCGATCAGCTGTACTTCCTGCCCAATCTGCATCAGTAAACCCCTTGAGCTTCACTCCATCCCTCGCTGAAGACATACTTCAACCCATAATCCAGAAACATTGCGCCGAAGATATCTCAAAACATGCCGCGGCTATCCGGTCACGCACATTTAGAGTTCCAACATAAGCGGTGAGTGAGTTCAGCGCAAAACAAATGTAAAGGCACGGTGTTGACCAAAATACATAAGAGGAGCCTATCAGTACATGCGTATAAAGAGTCGAGGTCCCGCGCCTCTGTCTGGAAGCATCAATCTTCTTCCAATTGGTCACAATTGGCATTGACATAGGCTTACAATTCTCCATTCTAAATCGCTTCAAGCTATCAATTAAGTACTTCCCTTGTCCAAGGAAGATCTCTCTCTCTTTTTACCACAGTTCCAATCCCAGAAAGTAGTGCATCAACCCCAAGTCCTTCATCTCAAACTCTCTTGCAAGATCCCCCTTGCAGTGTGCTATGAGCTCCTCTGACCCTGTGAGAAATAGGTCATCAACATATAACAACAATATGAGAAGTTCACCCTTCACCTGAACATAGTATAGGTTTGAATCTACCTCACTCTTGATGAAGCCCACACTCTGCAAGTAACTATCAATACGTGAATACCACGCCCTAGGAGCCTGCTTGAGTCCATACAGTGCTCTTTTCAACTTGCATACATGAGAATCCCTCTCATGTGCTTCAAACCCTTCTGGTTGCTCTATGTAAATCTCTTCCTCAATCACCCCGTTGAGGAAGGATGTCTTTACATCCATCTGATGAATCCTCCAACCCATCTGTGCTGCTATAGAAATGATAGCTCTTATGGATGAGTACCTAGCTACTGGAGCGAAAGTCTCATCATAGTTGACTCCTTCCTTCTGTGAAAACCCCTTAGCCACAAACCGAGCTTTGAACTTTTCCACACTACCATCTGCAGCATGCTTAATCTTATACAGCCATCTCGGGCCCACCACAGACTTATCTTCTGGTCTTGGTACTACCTCCCACACACTGTTCTTCATGATGGAAGAATACTCTTCCACCATGACATCTCTCCACACTTGGTGCTTGGATGCCTCATGAAAGCTAGAAGGCTCTACTTCAATTAATTCACTCATAAGAGTAACATAATCTGAATAATGTCTGGGAGCCCTTGTTTGTCTGACTGAATCTTGAGGATCACCTACATATTCTTGAGCCTCTCTTAATGTTTGCTCAGCTACCCTGTTCCTCCTCTTCTCACTAATAGGAATCTGAGGCTGAAGAATTATTTGTTCCTCTATCTGATCATCCTGCTTGTTCTGCTCTCCAGCTTGTGTGACTGAAGTTTGAGGAATTTGTGCTACCTCAACTGTGGATGTTTGTTCCTCCTCATTCATCAAGTTACTTGACTTTTGAAGAGCCCTCTCTTCCTCAAACTTCACATCTCTGTGAACCACTGTTTTCCTGAGAGCAGGAATATAAACCCGATAAGCCTTAGAAGTTTCACTGTACCCAACAAGGATACCCTTCTATGTAGTAGGTTCCAACTTGGTTCTCTTCTCAACAGGAATGTGACAATAGACATGGCATCCAAAGATGCGAATGTGCCCCAAATCTGGTTTCTTACCAGTGAACGCCTCTTCTGGAGTCAATTTTCCCAACACTTTGTGAGGGCTCCTATTCTGCAAATACACAGCTGTGTTGCAAGCTTCTGCCCATAAAAACCAAGGCAGATCCTGATCATGAAGCATGGCCTTGGCTGCTCCAACAATAGCTCTATTCTTCCGTTCAACAACCCCATTCTGCTGAGGGTTGTATGGAATTGTCAACTCTTTCTTGATACCTTCCTAAGCATAAAAATCTTTGAAGGCATTCGAGGTATACTCGCCTCCATTATCAGACCTCAGTATCTTGATCTTCTTCCCAGTTTGGTTCTCTACGAGAACCTTAAACTCTTTGAACCTATTGAAGACCTCATCTTTATTCTTCATGAAATATATCCATGTCTTCCTGGAGAAATCATCAATGAAGGTAACATAATACTCATATCCATTCAAGGATGTTGTTGACATAGGTCCACACACATTTGAGTGTACGAGATCCAAAATCCCTTCGGATCTAGTGTCGCTGCTTGGAAAACTGGTCTTGGCATATTTCCCAAGAGCACAACCCTTGCACACCTCATGCTTTTTTGTCTTCATCTTAGGCAGCCCTATCACTATTTCTTTAAGAATATTAAGTGCTCCATAGTGAAGGTGAGCCATCCTCCTGTGCCACAATTCTCCTATCCTTTTACAGCTACTAACCAACGCATGTGCTGGCTCAAACTGTAACCGAAACAAGCTGCCATGCCTGACACCAATCACTTTTGCAAATCTTGGAATCTTTGGGATGAATATAGACTTTTCCCATCTCAAAGGTCACGATGTAACCCTTGTCTTCCAAGGCAGAAACTGAGACTAAATTCTTTGTCATGCCAGGGACATACAACACATCCTCCACCAACAAAGGTTTGCCAGACTCCCTCTGAAACTTGACGGTGCCAATACCAGTTGCATGGTACTTGGCATTGTCTCCGAGCTCAATATAGAAATCCGGCTTCTTCTCCTCCAACTTGGTGAAACATTCTTTGACTCCCGTCATGTGGCGAGAAGCCCCACTGTCAATATACCATACCCTGTTGGCAATTGAACTTGAGAGACAGGCAATGAGTGAAAACTCATTTTCAAATCGTGATGCAAACTCGTCCACCTCTGTTGTAGCAGAAAATTGCTTCTGCTTGTCCTTATTTTTCTTATTCGGACATTGACTGGCATAGTGACCCATCTGATGGCAGCAAAAACATTTAATCTTGCTCAAATCTTTCTTCTTCCCACTCTTGGAAGAAGAACCTTTTGATTGCTCTTTATTGAACTTTTTCTTACCCTTGCTTGCAAGAGCAAAATTTTCTTCATCTTGAACCTTCTTTATCTGATCTCCTCGATGAGCACCTTCACGGATCTCCTCCTGAACAAAATCATCCCAAAGTCTTGCCCAATCAGGTAGCTGATCTCTGCCGATAACACACTTGACAAACACTTCCCAGTGCTTTGAAAAACCATTCAAGGCTATACGCACCAACTCATCTTCTTTAATCGTCTCTCCAATAGCAGCAAGCTCATCCCTGACCTGTGTCAGCTTGGACAAGTAAGAGGTCACACTCTCGCCTTTGGACATCTTGGTATTATGCAATTTGTCCTTGAGCATCATCTTACGACTTTGATAGTTGCTTTGATAAAGTTTTGTGAGCGTATCCCACATCTCCTTAGCAGTGTCTTTCCCCGATAAATGAGGAATTAAATGATCTCTTACTCCATCCAGGATAATCCTCTGAGCTTTGGCCTCTTTGACTTCATGCAAATCTAAGGCAACAGGATCATTTGTTGGTGGAGTCACTTCTGTGCTAGCATAGATCCATAGCCTGTTCTCCTTGAGAACATATGTAATCTAAACCTTCCACTGCAAGAAGTTTGACGCACCCTCGAGCCTGTCCTCGTATCGAACACTGGTTGCCATAGCTATAAAAGAACTGGAGACGAAAAAATCTGATGACTTTTTTTTTTTTTCTTGAAATCTGCGTCACAAATCTTGGCTTCGTATTCAGAGTTTAGAGCTTTGATACCATGTTAATTTCTATAACCCAACAACAGATTAATTGCACAATAAATTCACAGAAAGAAATATGATTTATAACAATTAATACAACTGGGTTAATTAACAACTAATAACAGCGGAAGCAAAAATAACATGAAGCCAAACACAAAAAGACAATAACACAGATATACCCAGGAAACCCCAATGCGGGGAAAAACCTGCAAATGTTGGATCTTCTATTCAACCTAACAACAAACTTTTCTTTCGAAAATACAATATAAGTTTGCTACAACAATCTTGCATTTATAGAGCCTAGCTGTTTTACTTAGCGTGCAAGGAAAGAATCTTTCCTTGCTTTCTTTGGCTTTATTTACACATAAAATCACTTTAGGATTTATCTTATCCTCACAAACTCGGAAACATTCTATTAAAGAATAAAAATCCTGCTGTTGCTAAAAATCCAACTCGAATTGTTTTAAAGCATATCTAATCTTGAGTTGCTTTAAAACAAATCCATATCCCACTTTTCTAGCTACAAAAATCAACAAAAATTTAATTATTTCAACCAACAGGAAGGTGGACTTGGTAGATTTATGACTTTGTGGCAAGCATGCTTTATATAGCCAGTGTAAAGTACCATGAACTCCATTGTAGTGGACAAACAAAAAGCATTCATACAGCAAAAGAAATTTGCACAAGTGGGGTAGTGTTTTATGAAAAAACATGGCTTCTAGGCTGGCAGTTTAGTTCTATGTCGTTTCAGTTTCATAGTTGGTAGGACAAACATATTAAACTAGACAGATGGGTAGGTAGATCAACTATTGGGTGGTATTTTTTGAAAAATCTTGGCTTCATTGCCAGCAGATCATTATTATGTCATATCTATCTGCTAACCAGCAACAATAACGTATTAAACTAGACAGATGGGTAGGCAGATCAGTTATGCTTTTGTCACAGTGTAGTGATCAAGTAATGTAATGATAGATGTTTAAGTAATGAACAAGCAGAGTGAAGGAAGCATACAATAGCCTGACAATTGAGTAAAGGAAGCTTAATCAAAGCTAATTATTAAGTTGGGCAGTTGCTATCCACTTATCTATCTCCTCATTAATGCACTTTAGTGTATATAACCTACTATTTAAATATAAATCACGGTATTTATGTGAGATAATGCCAAGGGTGCCAAATCAACAAAATAAAGCAATGGAATATTGTGAGTTTTGGTGAAGTTTGTGGCAATGCCATCCTGGAGTTCGTGAAACCGTCTTAGTGTAAAATTGATAGATGCCTATTTATCAACAAAGTAACGATTTATAATACATTTGTCCTATGTTTGGACAGCTTGGAAGCATAACTGCTCCTCTCAACTGCTCAAGCTATAAATTATGAAAAGAAATATTTGAATTAGCAAGATCATTAGAACAAGTTAGATAGAAAGACAAATAAGATAATATTTGATACATCCTTACCTGGTATGTCGTACAGTTTGTTCCACTTGTTATATATTTTGTCTTTCACTGTAACCAGTAATTTGCTTTGTGATTTTCTACAAAAAATGAAACATATGTTTGAATTGCAAAATGCACAAGAAAATGTCACCTTGCTTTCTTATTTAAAACTTTTTTTTTTGCAGTTAAAATAGTTTTGATCTAAAGAAAGAAGACACTACGAAATCATAGACAATGAATCACATGCAAAACACATAAGATCAAATGAAAACACATAAGGTTAGACCAATGTTTTTCACTACTTTCATAATGAAGATAGAAGATTAAACCTCCGACAGTTAGAATCTTCTTCAGTGCTTTTAGTGCTCTAGAATGGCGCCAACGCTTTAAGAATGAAGGTAGAAGATTAGACCTTCTATAGTCAACGGTCAGAATGCTCTTCAGTGGTTTCAGAATGGCGCCTTCAGTGGTTTCAGAATGGCACATTCAGTGTTTGAAGAATGTTGTCCAGCCTATCGAAAACTTGGAAAACTTCTTCACTCTCTCCAGAACTGCAATTTTGAGACCTTGCAATACATCTTCATCCTATTTTTGTAATTTACAGGTTGTCCAAATTGTACTCTTCAATTATTGTTTGACAAAAATTATAATATTTATTTCACTGCATCATTCCATCAATATGAGATAAGATTTTGGTAGATTTATCTACATAGTCAAAGATTTCTGCCCTCCATGTCTTTTCCGATGCAAATTTTGACTGCACTTACTTTTTTTTTGTGTCCCAATGAATGCTAAAATAAATGCTTGTACATTCATTCATTTATTTACTATTGACAAAGTTGTCACAAATGAAATAAAGTGTTCAAATGCTTGTACATTCATATATTTTTACCATTGACAAAGTTGGCATGGATGAACTAAAGTGTTCAAATTGGAAGTACAAGCATTTGAACACTTTATTTCATCCGTGACAACTTTGTCAATGGTAAATAAATAAATGAATGTATAAGCATTTATTTTAGCAATAAATGTAGCATAGAAAACAATAGATTTCCCTGTAAGCTTTATTGTAGCATAGAAAAAAACTTTTTATTAATAAATAAATGAATATACAAGCATTTATTTTAGCAATAAATATAGCATAGAAAACAATAGATTTCCCTGTAAGCTTTATTGTAGCATAGAAAACAACTTTTTATTATTAGTAGTTAAGTTTTTTACAAATTGGCAACTTTTTATTAATAAATAAATGAATGTACAAGCATTTATTTTAGCAATAAATGTAGCATAGAAAACAATAGATTTCCCTGTAAGCTTATTGTAGCATAGAAAACAACTTTTTATTATTAGTAGTTAAGTTTTTAGAAACTTTTACAAATTGGCATGTATAAATGTTTAGGTTATTATGATGTCAATGAATAGTCCATGTGTCATTCATCTAATTAATAGACTTCAAATTTGTTTGTAAAAATAGAATTCTTATTTTTTGCAGTGAGTATTGACAAAACCAACCAATAGAAAAAAAGATAAAACATATTTTATTTATTTGAAAAACAAAGAATTTAATATAGACTATATAGAATTGAATATAGACTATATACAATTGATGGTCAACTTTTAAATTCTAATTTTTCATTGGTGGAACTGTCAATGTAGGCAAAGAAAATTGTATTGAATAAATGCAAAAAATTTCTGCCCTGGGGCAGGAACTAATAATAAATCATACTCTTAGCCTTATCCTAAGCCTTATCCTAATCTTCAAATAGTAAAGTCTATAAAAAAAAAACAGAAGTAGATCAGAAATGATCGAATCTTTAAATAGGCATGTTTTTTAATTATTATTGTATGTATTATTTTAATGAAAAAAATGTATTGTTCACGTGGTGCCCTCATCTGGCTTTATAATAAAGACAAAGAAAATTGTATTGAATAAATGCAAAAAATTTCTGCCCTAGGGCAGGAACTAATAATAAATCATACTCTTAGCCTTATCCTAAGCCTTATCCTAATCTTCAAATAGTAAAGTCTATAAAAAAAAAAAACAGAAGTAGATCAGAAATGATCGAATCTTTAAATAGGCATGTTTTTTAATTATTATTGTATGTATTATTTTAATGAAAAAAATGTATTGTTCACGTGGTGCCCTCATCTGGTTTTACAGTAATCTTCTGTAGAATATTTTAGGACTTGTTTTACATGTTGTTTGCAGTCAGGGAGTGCTGAAAGGATGCCATGGAAAGACAGTCAAAGAGTGTTGGAATGATGCAGGAGAAACAGTCAGATAGTGCTGGAAGGATGTCGCAGAAAGACAGTCAATGGTGAAAGGATGTCACAGAAAGACAGTCAGAGAGTGCTGGAAGGATGCCATAGAAATAGTCAGATGGTGCTGGAAGGATGTCGCAGAAAGACAGTCAGAGAGTGCTGGAAGGATGCCATAGAGATAGTCAGATGGTGCTGGAAGGATGTCGCAGAAAGACAGTCAGAGAGTGCTGGAAGGATGCCACAGAAATAGTCAGATGGTGATGGAAGGATGCGCAGAAAGACAGTCAACGGTGGAAGGATGCCACAGAAAGACAGGCAGAGAGTGCTGCAAGGATGCCGCAGAAATAGTCAGATAGTGTTGGAAGGATGCCACAGAAAGACAGTCAGATAGTGCTGGAAGGATGCAGAGGTAGATAAATGATACTAGATGTGCTGGAAGGATGCAGAGGTAGATAAATGATACTAGATGTGCTAGTAGTAATTAAACAGTAATTCCATTCATTTTAATGTTTGTTCAAAGCTTCCATGCAAAACATACATAACTGTTCCAGAAACAATCTCTTATAAACTCATCAATTTATTTTTAAAAATTCTGGACAATTTTCTCTGTCGCACAGACTGTATTGCACTAGCACTACAGGTTTCATATGGCTAAAAGCCAATTTAATAAGTATGGCCCTCTCCCTTTCCAAAAAAGATGGCTGCCAAATGTATTAGTTTAAAGAAAAAACAAAATGTGGGAGAAAGAATATAGAAATGAAATGTATCTTGCCAAGAAAATGGACAGGCATATGAGCAGAATTTGGACTATTACATTGGCTTGATATAGATAAAGTTGGGGAGTGGATTGGAATCTGGAACAGTTCGATTTCATTTGAGTATGAAATTATTTTCTAATGTGGACTCCTTGAGAGGATCTCAGTAAGCCGTGTAATCAGACTATCTTTCCATGCTTATAAGACACAGATCATTTTTAATTTGTTTACAAGACCCAAATTATTTCTTTTTCCACCTTGAAATATCAATGGCAGTGAACCCCAGGAAATATGTTCTTAATGTGTCTGCTGCACATTTATGCTCAGTATATGTTGGTACAATTAAATGGGTATTTTCTTAAGACCTTGGTCCATCAGGAATGGACTTTTGTGGCTATAGATTACTCCTAGCTCCAAGACTAGTGGATTGTTAGGGTACTCCTAGTTCCTTTGGTCTAGACTAGAGTAGTGAGAAGATTAGTGGTTTGTTAGGGTACTCTTAGCTCCTCTCCCTTGCATAAGGATAAGTTTAAGGGAAGAGGTGGTGGGTAGTAAAGGGTGGGCGCTAAGGTGGTGAATGATATCTTTAAGAATGTTAACATTTTGTAGGAAGAGGGCTTAAATTTTCAACCTAACGACAAGAGAAAGGGGTTAGACACATGGCTAGGGGTTAGACACATGGCTAATATTGAGGTGGGAGATAAATTCCTTTAAATTGATGGACCATACCCTAACTCATCATCTAAACATGTATGTTTCTCATCCCCTTAAGCCTTCTATTAGTGATGATTTAGTGGTTAATACATTAGTAGATAAAATGTCTAGTTTGAGTGACATAATTGCTAGGTCCAAAGCAAAATTGTAAAGGTGTTCATAGAAATTAATAGTTTAAACCACAAAACACCTCTACTCATCAAAAAGTCTAAAGGTGATGAGCTTTTACCTATAGTGGAGGAGAAAGTGATTTTTAAAACTTTGGGAAGCTATGCAAAAAATTAAGAAGTTGAAATCTAAGAACACTAAACAAGGGGATAAGTATTTTTCTTTGGAAAAAGGATTTGTAGGACATTAAAGTTAATATTAAGAAAGTGGTGGAAGTAAATGAGACAACAATCAAGAATAATGCTAAGAGCATCAAGTTATTGAATTGAAGGATGAAATCTACTCTTGATAATGTTGGGCCCAATTCAAGAATTAGAAATAGTAGGAACTGAGAAACTAGAGATAATGAGAAGGAGGATTTTGTGAAGCAACCTTTGGAATTCCTTGTAAGAAGAGTGGGAAGCAATTGTAGCTATAAACTAGCTTTAACTTCTTTTTGTTTGATTTTCTCTTCACTTATGTTCTATTGAGTTTCTTTTTGGAGGTTGGTGTTTGGTTTGTCATCTTCCAGTGACAACTCAATTGTTCTATGGTTGTATTTTTGTTGTTATGTTATTGTAACTACTTTTCCTGCTTGTACAATTGTTGAGGCCCTTTCAAAACCTCTATTTTACCCTTTATAAAAAATATAAAATGCTAGGATTGTGAAAGTTGGGCCCACTTTTCAGCATAGTGTTTTTTTTAATTCTTTGAAAATACTAGTCTTCCAATTGTAAGGAAATAAAATTGCCCTACAATAAAATTGATCAAGTGAATTAGTGTATTTAGATATAAGATTTTATGGAGAAAGTTTTGTTAGATATGATGTTCTTTAATTTTTCATTGTGTCTAGCAAGTAGACTCGTATAAAATGACTCTTGGTAGATCATGAAGTTAATTGTATATACTCTACTTTGAATCAATCTTACAATTATAGATTTTATCCTCACTTGTAGATTTGAAGCTTTCTTATGGATTTGATACTTTGCTACAAATTTAAACCTCTTATTATATTTTCTTATTAATGTGTGCACCTCTATTATCTAGAATTGATGATGTCAAGACACATTGCTAGAGTTTGATGTGATAGGTGTAAAAGGTGGCATGCTCTCCTTTTTCCTTAGCCATACTCTTAATCTAATTTAATGGGTTTGACCAAATTTTAAGATATCTCAAGCAACCATGTAAAATGTTTAATATTTCTTTATCAATGTAGATGTTGACGCAATCATGATGACATAAGATGACTCCTTCATTCTCCATAGTAAAATGAATTAAGTTTTTTCCTTTCATATAAAACCCTAGCATGCAAATTTTGAATATTTTGCACTAAAGTTGATGAGTAACATGTAATGTCTTAGGCCAACACAATAATGCAATCTAATTAGTTTGATAACAACACTATCATCCCTAGTATTCAATTGGATCTTAGAAAACTTAGATTAAAATTATTATTTATACATCAACAAAATCATTACATTCCAAAAAAAATGACAAAAATAACTCCTAATCTTCTTATTTTAATGAAAAAAAAATGACAAGAATAAATCTTGATCTCTTTCTTATTATAATAATAGTTGTATTACATTAAAATGGTTTTGCAATATTAGTAACTACACCAGCAATGAAAATTTGGATAAATACATTGCGTCTAAAATCTATGTCTAATGAAACTTGAATACAAACTTTGTATGAGATCCTTCTTCAAAATCACAAGGGTTTTCATCCTAGGATTTCCACACTTGAACACATGTACTCAAAAAAAAATTGAAAGGAATTTTGATTATGATAGACAATGATTTAGCATGAAAATATTCACTCTTTTATAGCCTCCACAACTAGAACAAGTCAACCACCATGTACACTTTTCAACTCAAATTTGAATAGTGATCATGGGTAGGAAGGATTCTATTTTGAAAATGAGGGTGCCAAAAATAGACTAAGGGAAACACTACAACATGTGTTGAGAAATTAGGACGAGAATATAAATATAGGAATAAATATTGAGGATCAAGGGTTGACCTTATCATAAGACTCAAACTAAAGGATGAGGTGTTAGGGGTTGAGCAAAAATCATGCCAATAAGAGAAAGTTTGATAAAAAGGTGTAGCATTGTAAATTGTCACCCCTGCCAATTTCGCACTACCTTAACACCCTATTTTTCCTACGATGTTAATTATAATGAGAATTTACTCATTTCAGGGCTAGATCAATAAAATATATTTGAATCCATGCAATCCATAGAAATTTGGGCCAAAAAGCACTGGTCACAGATGCGGGACAGCCTAGACCAAAAAGAAAATATTTAAATACTTAAAATTTTGATTAGTAGTCTTTTGTGATTTAAAAATGATCCCATGTCTACCCCTATCCAAAAATATTAATTAAAATGCATATATAAACATGTTTTCCCTCTCATTTTGAAGATTAAAGAGGCAACTATGAAGGAGAAGTGATTATGATACAATTATAGAGAAGTAATGAACAATCCTCTACATGTTATATACAACAAGCTATTGTATTTTTGGAACTAACCTTTTGCAGGTCTATCAAACAATAAAGGAATCCATCAATCAACATTTGTGGAAAATTTTGTGTGGCATCACTATTGGATATTGTGGTTGTGTTGTTGATATGTGGTTGTCATTGATGTCAACACTATTAGCATTAATTCATTAGAAGTTGTATATGTCGAGGATATTGAGAAAATTGTAATAAATGAGTTGCAGGTTGTTAGTGGTGAAGTGAAGTTTAGTATGTCAGAAATTTTTGTACGCTGAGGATAAGAGGTTGTGGACTAAAATTTTTTAGTGTATCTAGTGAATCCACGTCAAGTTTAGATCCATAAAGATTTGTCGAATTATGAAGATTTACATTCCTGCCAGTTTTTTTGTTGCTTGATTGGTGTTGTTGATTTAAGATGATGTCGATTTCAGTTAGTTTAGTTGTTGTGGGTGCTTCTCTAGTGATTTTTTATGTTTGTGGATGCTTCTAGATCGTGCTCTATCTTTTTGCATGTTTGCATTGTCGTTGTGCTTCGTGGTTGTCGATTTTCTCTTGCATTTCATGTTTTTTCT
>VDFB02145157.1:0-42640 GCA_007258455.2 Sequoia sempervirens
TCAAAAGGAAAAGTTCTTGTATGGATGGAGAACTCTAGTTTCAAGGATGCTCAAGTTATTGGAGTTAGACATGAAAGTCTTTACAGGATTTGCACTCGTCCTCTACAAGCCTTGGTTCATGATACTTCTTCTCTATGTGATCTTTGGCATCGAAGATTGGCGCATCTACACTTTCGTGCCTTGCCTATTATGGAGAAGATGGTGACAGGTCTACCTAAGTTCGACAAGGAGCATGAAGGCACTTGTAAGGGATGTGCTCTAGGTAAGAATGTAAAAGCCACCTTTCATAGTAGTGAAAATAGATCTAAGAGTATTTTAGATCTCATCCATTCAGATTTATGTGGTCCTATGTCTGTTTCGTCTTCGAGCGAATTTTTGTATTATGTGCTGTTTATTGATGATCACTCTAGGAATACTTGGATTTATTTCTTGAGGTCTAAAGAGTCTGAGGAAGTTTTAGCTAGATTTAAGGAGTTCAAAGCCATAGTAGAAAATATTTCTGGTAAAAGAATTAAGGTCCTTAGATCTGACAATGGTGGAGAATACACCTCTAGTAGTTTTCTAGACTTTTGTATTAATGTAGGGATTAAGAGGGAGTTCTGTGTTCCCTATAATCCTCAGCAAAATGGTGTTGCAGAAAGAAAGAACAGGACAATCATGGAAGCAGCAAAGGCCATGATTCATGATCAAGATTTGCAGACTTTCTTATGGGCAGAAGCCTCCAGGACAGCTGTATATGTGCAGAACATAAGTCCTCACAAGGTCTTGGAGAATATAACTCCGGAAGAAGCCTTCATAGGGAAGAAGCCTGAAGTCAATCACTTAAGAATCTTTGGATGTCCTGTTTATATCCATGTTTTGAAGGAGAAGAGAACTAAGTTGGAGCCTTCTGGCAAGAAGGGAATCTTTGTGGGCTACAATGAGACATCTAAAGCCTACAAAATTTACATTCCAGGACAAAAGTTGATCGAGATCAATAGGGATGTTAATTTTGAGGAAGACATTGCATTTAGGAGATCCAAGGGCACCCACATGGAGTTCAATAATGAAGAGTCTCCTCAGGATATGGAAGTTGACCATACTCCTGAGATTCAGAGGGATACTATTGAACCAAAAGAAGATGCTGATCTTGTTGAACCCTTGGAACCTACTGATGGGCCTACTGACATTGTCATTGGAAGAAAGAGACCTCTATGGGCTAGGCATACTATGCAAGAGGTAGAAAGCTTTGCAGCTCCTAGAGGCACATTCAGAGAAAGTAAAAGGCCTCATAAGTTCTTCAATTATGTTGCCTTGATGAGTCAGATTATTGATTCAGAGCCTTCATGTGTTGAAGAAGCATCCAATCATCAGGTTTGGAGAGATGCAATGACAGAGGAGTATCAATCAATTCTGAAGAATGATGTTTGGGACATTGTTCCTAGACCTAAGAGCAAATCAGTGGTATCTTCGAAATGGCTCTTCAAAATCAAGCATGCTGTAGATGGGAGCATTGAGAAGTATAAGGCAAGATTTGTGGCTCGAGGGTTTTCTCAGAAAGAGGGAGTTGATTACAAAGAAACATTTGCTCCTGTTGCTCGTTACACTTCTGTTAGAACTATCATTGCCATTGCTGCATCAAGAGGATGGAAGATTCATCAGATGGACGTAAAGACAGCTTTTCTCAATGGTGTAATTGAGGAAGAAGTTTACATCGAGCAACCTGATGGTTTTGAAGTTCATGGGAAGGAGTCACATGTGTGTAAGCTGAAGAAGGCCTTGTATGGTCTTAAGCAGGCTCCTCGTGCTTGGTACGAAAGGATTGATCGATACCTATCTAGTTTGGGCTTCTTGAAGAATGATGCTGATTCAAATCTCTACTTCAAGATAATCAATGGTGATGCATATTGTTTTATATGTTGATGATTTCATCGTGGAAGAGATCACCATTCTCGACCGCATGAGTTGACTTTCAGACTTGAGATAGCATCCGGCCATGCACATTCTTGGTTTAGAAGTCCAAGTAAACCGATGAGATGATTCTAAGTCAAGGAAAGTACACCATTGATATACTTAAGAGATTTGGTATGATGGGATTGCAAATCCGTTCACACCTATGGAGACCAACCTACATGCTGTTGAAGGAGGCTGCAGCCACCGTAATTTGGTGGATCCTACATTGTACGTATAATTGCGTTCTTTGATGCATCTAAATAGCACCATACCCCATATCATATAAGCGCAAAAGGAGTGCACTTTACGCTTACGTGTGCGATCCGCAGACGATACACTTATTGCAGCCAAACATATCTCGGCATACCGTATTTACACAATGGATATGGGTTTGAGTGTGCATATCGCAATGCAACCGTTACATACAAAATCTGATTAGAAGCGTGGCAATACCAGACGGGTTGAGCACCCTCCCCGTTGTTGCTCTCTCAATTTGTTCTCGCCATGATCGCGAAGCGCCATCAGAAGCATTGAGTACAAGAGAGGTCGGAAGTAATGGTAGGTGTTTGTATGGCAACTCGAAAGCAAAGGTGGTTTCAGAAGCTCCTTACGATTGATTTGGACAATCAATGGGGCTCACCATCATCCAGATAATCGAAGCTGCGTGAAGTCAATCCTGTCAGATAGAATGAAGCACGTGCCGAGATCAAGCACCACTACATCGTAGATATGGTACCGCTGCGTCGCAATGAGCAGATGACAGATATTCTCACCAAGCCTCTCTCCAGGATAAAGTTTGTATACTTTCGAGATAAGCTTGGTATGGTGGAGAATCCAGCCTTAATTGAGAAAGAGTCTCAATATCAGTGAGCCATTCTATGAGTCATTCTCTGCGAGAGAAGTTCAAGGTGATATTCCTTGTTCTTTATATTTTACCATAGTATGGTTGTAGCCATTATGGTAGATATCATGTTGAGGTGATATTTATCTTTTACCATAGTATGGTTGTAGCCATTATGGTAGATATCTTGTTGAGGTGATATCCAATATCACGTTGACGTGATATTCATCTGTCACCATAGTATGGTTGTAGCCATTATGGTAGATATCATGTTGAGGCGATATCCAATATCATGTTGAGGTGATATTTATCTTTTACCATAGTATGGTTGTAGCCATTATGGTAGATATTGTGTTGAGGTGATATCCAATATCACGTTGAGGTGATATTCCTTTGTTCATCATAGCATGGTTGTAGCCATTATGGTTGATATCGTATTGAGGCGATAGCTGACATCACGATGAGGTGATATGTCTTGAGTAGCTGGAAGTATGCTCCTTAGCTGAGAGGGAGTGTTAATGATTACATGCAGCGTCGTAGCAACTTCCAGTGATATCATCACTTTGGATAAATTAAATAATAGCTCTCAAGCTATTTAATTTATCATGAATCAAAAGGCGCAATTTATAAAGTCATTTTGATTTGTTAATGAAGATAAATATTAAATGAAGAGTCATCATCATTTGTCAAAGATTAAATATTTATCAAGAGGCACGATTTCTTTCAAAGTCGACCTTGTCTTAAATGGCACGATTTTTTAAAGAAGACGTCTTTCCCTTGTGGCCGACTAGTTTGGGAAGAGACATGTCCTTCCATCTAAAGATGTATATATACTTGATGTTGTTGTTCACTATGATCATCAATTCAAGCAAGTTCGAATATTCATTTATACAAGTGCGAATTCTTCTAAGAGCAGTGTGAATTCATCAAGGGAAGAATTGGATACTGTCAGGTGCAGATTATTATCTACTTCTGAATCTTATGTAGGTGCTACAGGATTGGCCTTGTTATTGGCCTCATTGTAAAGAGAATTGTTGCCTCTATTTATATATATAAGTGAGATCTTTGTTGCTGGGTTTTTCTCCCTCAAGAGGAGGGTTTTCCCAGGTTATCTGCTGTGTTATTGTGTTTGATTTTGAATTAATTTTCTGTACACTTATCTGATCACTAAATTTAGCAAACTATAATATCACAAACAAAATGATTAAACTACTCATCAATTAGATTTCCATAAATCACTACCAAAAGTTCTAAATACATGATAAATATATAATTCAATAACTCTCCATGATGTCATGATCTACATCTCCTCAAAAGAAGACCATATGTCTCAAATGAATAAATTTTCTCCCAAGAACACTTGTATCATGCCAAAAAAGTAATGTATAATGACTTGAGTCCACCATGGAACAATAAAATCCATCCTCTAAACTAAGGATCATTTATCAAACTCACATATCATAACTAATACCTCAACCATATAAGGTGTCAAAATATCCAAATCACATGAAGATAACAGTATCCTATCAATATAACTCAAGTTGTTGAAGAACCGTTATTGCATATAAGATAGGATCCATGAGCTCCTCCATGAAACCAACCATGATAGAATATCATCTATCACCAAGTGATGAATCCACATCAATTCCAAAATCTTCCACTAAAATTTGACATTGAGCTAAACATGACATCATGATAACCATCTCCTAAATAAATATGATCCCTTGCTCATGCATAATCACTCAAATATAACACTTGTGACTCCAAAGGATTAAGTAGAACCAAGATCTACAAGCCAAAAAGATAAACCACCACCTATAATTAGAAATCAAGAAAGTATCACCAATACTATATCTCATACTAAATCTTTAAGTGTATAAGGATTGTATATGACACCATGATCACCACCAATAATGTACCTAATAAATAACCATGTCATGCCAATTTTTTAAGTATACAAGGAACCTCCATGACACCATGCAACTACCACCCAATGTATTTGTGTAGATAACCATGTGATGTTAAATCTCTAAGCATACAAGGAATCTCCATGACACCATGATCAACACTTAATGTATCTAAATCAAAAAAATTCTCAGTCTCAAACATCTTACACCACAATCAACAACATAGGTCCCACAACACAACTAAATTAGGTAACATCATCTCTCTCTACCTCATAATGATAATAAAACTAATGAGTCATGATGGAAATAGACCAATAAACTAAATCCACACAAACACTAAAATATCTATGGGTATAAATAACCCACATTCAAGTTATCTATGTAACTTGTAAGTATAAGTAACCTATAAAACTATACAATTCATAGATCTCACAATGCAATATATAGATTCAACACATGTCACATTTGTAACCATGTGAAATAGAGACAACTAGAGATAAATATACAAGTTTTACCATGACTAAAACACCAAATCACCTTTAGATTTTTATTTTCCACAATAAAGTTCCATGGTCGAAGGAACCAACAAATAGTTTAAATAGTTCAATTTAAATGAATAAAACACATATAAACACAAGTTCTAAATTTGATCCACTATGAAGTGGGGTGAACCCACAAAAGTGGTTTACAATTGCCAGAGTGAGGAAGGAAAAGTTGAAAAAAATGACCCCATGCCAAAAATTTTCATTTTTGGGGTTCGAATGAACCAAGGTTCAAGCGAACCCATTCAATGAACTTCCCACCATTATCGCCAAAAAAATCAAAGGAAACTCTTTTTGAAAGGGGGTTCGAATGAACCTTGGTTCAAGCGAACCCTTGGGGGTTTCACTGGAATCCCCCCTAGTTTGAGCGAACCCCCCTTTTCCCACCTTCCCACTCTTTAGCACATAAAAACATCATAATTTTTACCTTCGAAGCTCGAGTTGAGGATGAAAATGGAGGATACTTCACGTACCCAACTGGATGATGGTAGTCCTCAGAATGAGCTATCCAACAAATATAATTGGGCTGATGCAAGAAGTTGGGTCCACAAAAACCTCAAAAAGTGGAAGTGTTTTTGCTGTTTTTCAAAAATTTTCACACTTGGACTGAAATTTTGAAGCACTTACACAATGAATCTTAAAAAAATTTAGTAATAAGAAATTTAGTATTTTGAATCTCTAAGTTTTAAAATATGCAATTTATTCAAATACCTAGATGATAGAAATTAAATTCTGATAGGGATGTATAAAAACCACTTTTTAAAAGTCATTTTTTTTTACTATACCATGCATGTGTACGGACACCAATTTTTGACCCAAATAAAAGTATTTTGCTAATTACTTTTGGGGAAAGATAGCTAACAACATGAAGATTGATGAGAATTTTTTAAATTTTTTTTATTGATTTTTATTGGCCTTAATTGTTGTTTTTAAAAATCAATGTGTACGGACAACATAATTGGACCTAAACTAAACATTTTTTGAATATATTTTTTTCATTGTGTAGAGAATTTTCTAAGGATTGACATGCCATATAATTTTTTTTATTAGAAACTTAACCCAAAAAAAGTTATTAAAAAACAAAAAAGCCTGATATTTCAAGTTTAAGAACTAGTTTTCTTAAAAATTAATTAAAAAATAACAAATATAATCCAATCTTAATAAAAATTATATATTTGGAAACTAGACATCATGTTCTCTAATGGGTTTTAATTTCATAGATTGATTCAGAAAAAAAGTCCATCAACCATATTTCCAAAGTTGGACATTCTTCTTCAATCTGCCTTAGTTTTTTTGTTGCAGGTCAAAGGCTAAGGGTTGGGTTACCATGCCTTTTCTAAGCCTAAATCCATATGAAAAACATCTCTTGTGAGTTTCAAACCTTTTGGAACAAACTTACCCACTTCAAAATGGGTACCTATTTTAAAAAATGAATGGGTATTTGTTTTAAAGCTAAAAAAATGACACTTCCCCTGAATGTGGACCCAACTTCTTGCACTTACCCAATTATAATATGTTTTGGTTTTATTATGTATTTTTTTTTAGTTTTATTAAACATAGGTTTTTCACTGAAAATCAAGCTCTTTGTTCTGCATAGGTGGAAAAATAGTAGATTATCAATTTTTTTTTTTGGAAAATATGAGTGCACCGAATATTGAAGTCCTTGATCCAATAATTTTTTTTTGAATTTTGATACATAGAAAAAATGTTACGCATTATACGGTCCGCCTATGTTTGAATTGTAATTGGTTTGACTTCGAAACTTGATTAAGGAAAAAATATTCAATAAAACACTATCTAACCAATTGGAAGCACTAGATATCAGAGTTACAAATCTAAATTCAAAAGAATTAGAATTTTATCCTTCATGGAAAAAATGTTATGCATTATACAGTGAGTGTCACTCCTTAAAAATGTTGTTTTCTGAAAAATACTAGTTTCGAAGGAGATGGAAAAAGAAGTGTAATTTGATTCCAAGTTTTTTGAAAAAGATATATTTAGAAATATGTAGACAAAATGTCACAAAACTCTAGTTTACATCATCTTCAAATTCCTCATGGTTTAGCCACTATAGGTGCTCGCAAGTGAAAATTTAGTTAGAAAAAAATATTTTAGTGTCCAGTTTGGCCAAAAATTGTAAACCGGTATTGTGGGATCACCTAGTGACCATAACATATTTTTGTTATCGATAAGAAGTCCAAAATTGGACACTATAGGAAGAAGATATATGATTTGTCAAATTAGAGAGATTAAAACCAACTTCTAACTGAAATTTTCTATCTAAAATAAGAAAATATGGAAAAACCATTGATAACACTATGTAGTGCTTAGAAAGAATTTTCCATCAAGTATAAGAACATGACAATCTCATCTTGTGTGAAAGTTATACGTCTAAAAAAAATCCTTCATTAGTGTATTCAAAAATTTGACTAGTGGGTACTAGACAACCCTCTTGTGACAACAACATTCTAGTGGTGGAAATGGGTGGTGCTTATAGGCAAAGGTGGTTGTAGCTAGTGATGTGTGGGATCAAATTATTGATTGAGTCATGGCCTATGAACATTGTGGCCATAGAGCATCATGGCCCTAGCCTTACCATTGGGGTTTAGTCTTCCATGGTAGGGTATGAATGGTTGCTTGGGATTGACATATAGGGGGATTTGACTTCTTGATTTTTTTAAAATTAAAATTAATATTTTCCAAAATTCCTAAGCGCCTTATGGATAGTGGGGAATTATAATTTTTTTAATAGAATATTCATATAGATCCAACAGAAACCACCTCTACCTACTATTTTTCATGTAGATCATATAATTGTACAAACATATTCCACAAATATTCCTACCGAGCCCTAAAATGGTCAATTTTTTCAGCTCCAAACATAGATTTTGAGCTTTTTAGACTCAATGGTGAGATCATTTTTTTATTTAGGAGGCCTCCAACAAAATTTCACCCCCAAACCTTCATAGAAAGAGCCCATACAAAAAACTCACTTGCCATATCAAGTCATTGAACCTTATATTTGCAAACACACCTATAACTTTGAAAATGACTTAATACATTTTAACAAGATCATGGATTCAATTATGCACAAGATTTAACTTCTACCGAGAGTGAATAATACCAAAGAGATCTCCTCTCACAAATTGATAACCATGTTTGATAACAAATGAAACAAATTTTATAGGCATAATAAACTATTTTCACGTAGCCAGGTGAAGAGAGAAAAACATGCAAACAAGTAATTTAAAACCCTCGAGATAAAAGAATAGACAAATATATCATCATTATGACACAAATTGTACCCATGGAAAAGCCTAATGGGAAAAAAATATAGCCTCCAAAAACACTCATGCATTCAATATATTATGTTATGAACAAAGATTACAAGTTTGTAATGTCTCCATGTAAGGTTTTTGAAACATCAAGGTCCCTAGTTGCACTCCATGTGAACAAATAAATGAGAGTTATGTAACCACACATCCCAATCCATGCTTCCTCTCCTCACATATGTAACTTACAAGGGATACTCAATCTAATCTTAGCCAATAAGTCAAAATTATACAAACCAACCTCAACTACTACTCATTTGTTTACTTTTATAGAAACAAGCTTTCACAACACCCCTAAGTGGTATTACATAAACCATGTGTCTCTAAAACCACAAGCTTACACAACCATATTCTTCTCATTTACTTTTTTGGTTCTAAGTTTTCCTTTTGGTACTATATTGTCCAATCAGTATCAAGTGTTTCTAATTGGTACTAAGTTTTTCCAATATTAAATATTTTTCTAATGTGCAATCCACATTAAATATTTATTCTAGCATTATATATAACATACACAACGGTCATAAGAATGTCTAACCTATGCAACACATGAATCCCTAGATCTCCTAAGTGCACCACAATTAAGTATTAATTTTACATTACAAATATTATGCAAAGTGGACAACATACATTTTTCCAATAATATAAAACTTCATCTCTTATCAAGAACTTAGTTGTTATTGAGACAAACCAAGGACATTTCCTTTATCATAAAACAACTCTTATTGTGATTTTAAACACAACCGAAATATAAACAAGATTAAAATTTAAGAAAAACATGTTTTTAGTCTCAATCACATCATATAAACTTGATTGAATGACACAACCTAATCTAAATCCTAAGACAAGCAATGTGACCTACTTTATATAGTAAAATCCTTTACCTAAAATTGTTATCCTAATCACAAATCTATTCTTAAATTCCTTTCTTGTACCATTCAAACCTAAATAATAGTAACCATCAACCCAAACACATAATCTTAATCAAATTACTTTAATCCCTACCACCATTTTCTAAATCTAACATATTTTTTTATTAATTTTTATTATTATTATTATTATTATTATTATTATTATTATTATTATTATTATTATTATTAGATTGTAGAATTGGTCGGGTATCTGTCCCCCTATAAACTGGAGTGCGTTTGGTAAACTTTTTCCACGTGACTGATGGCGCTGGTGTGACACGCCCTCCGATACCACGGGTTTGGGGGAGACTAAACCTCATGACCTATTGTCTCCAACAAAGATGCTTTAACCAATCGAACTTAAGGCCTGCCACAACTTTAATTATTTTATTAGATCAACAAAAGTGTAGATTTTTTTTAACACCACACATATATAGATCTATATATCTTTTTTCCAATACTATCATGCAGGTGAAAGGCAAGGCGGTCGTTAAATTCAGAGCTTGGACTGTGATTCTCGAGGAGATAAATCATATCTTCGAGGCATCAATCTGAGGATCATTCCACACACTGATCCAGATTGTTCGATTTTCCACCCCTTTCCTTCTTGTAACGTTTCTTCCACAACGCTGCAAACGACACCCACATACCAACAACGCAGCCGGCATTGTTCCAAACCATATTCCTATAAATTTCTTCTGCATCCTTGCTTTATTTCCATTCCAAGTTTAGCTCCGGCTCTCAGACAAAAACAAAGAGAAGAGAAGAGGAAATGGAAAATGATGAAGACACTGTGGCGGTCGTAGTGGGGCGATACTTCTGCGCTCCGTATCCCATCGAATTGACAGTGGAGAAAAAGGGGGCGAATTTCATCACAGATTGCAATGGAAATACCGTCCTCACAATGGTTGCTCTCCATGGCAGATGTCTTCTTCAAGACGCCAAGGGAAATGTGCTCCTAACCATGAGAAAAAAGGTGCGATAAAAAAATATCAGAATTACTTAATCAATTCGCTTAGGGACTAACTGGGTCCATATTGCAGAAGCTTTCGTTGCATAGGAGATGGGAAGCGTATAAGGGCCAGACCTCCATTTACGAGAAACTTGTCTTCATTGCCAAAAAATCATCGGTGTTTCAGCTCAAGACGGCACTCGATGTGTTCCTGGTCAGAAATTCGGGTGAAAAGCACTGTGATTTCCGTGTGAAGGGCAGCTATTTACAGCGCGAGTGCACAATTTACCGAGGAGAGCGTGTGGTTGCAGAGGTAATTGAAACTGCTAATTAAGCAGGCATCTGTATAAAACAGTGATTTTTGTTCAAATTAGAGGTTTTTTTTTTCTGATTGTTGTTGTTGTATGGATCAGATGAAGCGGAAATATTCGAGAACAAATGTGTTGTTGGAGAAGGATACGTTTGCGGTGGTGGTGGAGCCCGGAATCGATTGTGCCTTCATTGTTTCTGTTGTAATTGTTCTTGATGAAATCACGAGAAGTTATCGGAATGGATGACAAAAAAATTTGGGGAAGACGTGACATCGGCAAATATGTTTTTAGGCGACAAATGATTTACCACTTTGACCCATTTTTTCATTTGCTAATTTGACATATTCTTTAAATTAATTCCACTTCTCTTCTAAAATATATTTTTATTGGCATTGTGTGAGCACAATGAAATGAGGGCTCAACTTTGTATAGTGAGTTGGATTTTTGTGATATAAATATTTTAAATTATTAATTGTTTATTTCATGGGTTTTTAAAGATAAAAAAGTGGTGGAATCATTTATAGAAAATATATTCAAAATATGAAATATATGATTACAAGAAGTTAGGTTCGAAATGTAGGAATTGACAACAAAAATCAAAGGACAATAAAAAAATATGAATCAAATAACATTAAATTGTCTCAAAGGAACTCATAAACAAAGTATCATTCTCTGAAGACTGATGATGAGTCAGTGAAAAAAAGAAGGTAGAGGCAGGTGGCAATGAAGCTAGAGGTAGAGGAGACATAGCATGCCATATTAGGAGTTGAAGGGAGCATTGCAATTTTCTACATTTCCATAGGTGAAGCTTCCAATGCATGAACCATGTGCCTTAAGCACTTTTTCTAAACTTTATGTAGAAATTGAGTTACAAGCTAGTCTTCATAACTGATAGGGAGGGTTGAATGGAAACACTCACTGTTCCATGCTTTGAATCTTGTTTAGGAAGAACCTATGGTGTCACACTCCACCACCTTAACCTATAGGACCTACTGCTTGTGTAGACTCCCCTAGTTCACCTTGCCAACCCAACCATCAAGTCATACCTTGCCAACCAAGCCAACCTTGGGGCAACGCTTCCACACTTCCTTAGCCTTTAATCTGCCCTAAAGACTAACAACACCTCAACTCTCCATACAAAACAGTAATAAATTCAATCCATTAAAGCTCTTCCTTGAAGCAAAATTAGAAAATGACTCACAAAACACTGTTTTACTTCCAATTCACAAAGTTTTCTCACAATGCTAAAGCTTCCAACCCTACTCTCAGGTCGAGGCACACCTTAAATAGGGTTCCTCAATCAGTTATCTTCTTTGGTCGGACTTATTCATGACCTAATGGCCAAAGTTACAAAATCCACTGTGTTTTTCAACTTTTGCCAAATGTTAGCAACCTAAGCAAGATGAGTTACTAAACTCATCCATCCTTTCACTTCTTATTCTACTGATCACAACAGATCAAGACTTATTCATAAACCTCAAATGCTAACTAAATGGTCAACATGACCTCAAAATAACACATCAAAACAAAATTCAACCTAGACTGCTTAAGTGCCTAGTGTTTCCTAGGTGCTCCTGCACCATTCTCCCCCTCCCTGCACAAACTCTAAGGAATGTGAGGAGAGATCAGTGATTCATCAATGCCCTGCTTCTTGAACTCAGCTTCATCTACCCAAGTAGCCTCATATTCATGTTTGTTCTTCCATTTGATAAGATGCTCCATATACACCTTATGCCTTGTAGACTTCGTCACCCTTGACTCCAAGATTCTTTCTGCCTGAACCTTGGCTGGAGTGGGAAAGGATATGTTGCTTACATCCTTAAAGATCTCCCTACTGTGTTGATCTAAATCATTGACTGATCCCTTATATCTGATCAAATCAGCTACATTGAACATTGGTGAAATCCCTAAATCTGCAGGTAACTCCACCTTGTATGCATTTTTCCCATACTTGGCTAACACCTTGCATGGTCCCACTCTTTTCATCTGCAATTTGGTTGATGTACCTTTATGCAACCTGGATTTGTTGAGGTCAACCATGACATAGTCACCTACTGCAAATTGCAAATCTTTTCTTATCAAATCTACCTTATCCTTCAACTTTTGTGTAGCCTCAGTGACTATCTTCTTTACCTGCTCCTGAATCTCTTTCATGGTCTGAGTGAAGTCCTCTACACGTCCACTCCTATGCTCCATAGCTCCAAGATCTCTGAGCTCACACACACCTCTTGGGTGCAACCCATACACTATTTCAAAAGGACTCTTCCTCGTAGTCCTGTTCACACTGTCATTGTATGCATACTCAGCCTGTGATATGACCAAGTCCCATGTCTATCCATACTCCTTGGTTAGGCACCTTAGAAGGTTACCCAACAATCTATTAACCACCTCAGTTTGTCCATTAGTCTGAGGATGGTAAGCTGATCCAAAGGATAAATTGGTACCTAATATGCTCCATAGAGTCTTCCAAAAATGACTCATAAACTTCACATCCCTGTCCAATACAATGCTTAAAGGAAATCCATAGATCCTTACAATTTCCTTGAAGAAAAGATGAGCAATGTAACTAGCATCATGTGTGGTCTTGCAAGGGATAAAGTGACTCATTTTGCTAAATCTATCTACTACCACATAGACACTGTCAAACCCTATCTTAGTCTTAGGGAGTCCTACAACAAAATCCATGCTAACACACTCCCATGGTCTGTTTGGAATGGGTAGAGGTTGATACAAACCTGCATTGCTAGCTCCCCCTTTGGCTTTCATATTGTAAACTACACACTGCTCCACATACCTCCTGACATCCCTTGGAAATTTGGGCCAATAGTAGAACCTTTGCACTAGTTCCATTGTCTTGTTGATACCAAAATGACCACTAAGACTACCATTGTGCTTCTCTTGGATAAGATTCTCTCTCATAGAACCTTTTAGCACACACAACTGATTTCCCTTGAATAACAATCCATTTTGTAATGTATACTCTGAGTATTGGCTATGGAAATGATTCTCAAAGTCAGTACATACCTTGTAAGCCTCCGAGAAGTCTTCATCTTCACCATAGAGATCCTTGAAACTCTCTATTCCAATGCTCTTTAGCTGTATCTCTTGCATTGTCAACAATCTCCTGCTTAGTGCATCTGCCACCTTGTTCAACTGTCCCTTATTGTGCTTAATGGTGAAGGTAAAAGCTTGGATGTATTCCATCCATTTCAAGTGCCTATTACTCAGCTTCTCTTGAGTGTTGATATAGCTAAGTGCCTGATTGTCAGTAAAGACTACAAACTCTTTGGGTAGAAGGTAATGCCTCCACTTCCTAAGTGACTGAACTAAAGCATACAATTCTAGGTCATAGGTAGAGTAATTTTGTTTAGCTTTATTAAGATTTTCACTAAAGAAAGCCACAGGCCTACCTTCTTGGCTGAGTACTCCTCCTACTGCAACTCCACTAGCATCACATTCCACAGTAAACAACTTGTCAAAACTAGGCAATAAGAGAATAGGTTGAATTGCCACTTTTTGTTTCAGTTTCTCAAAACCTTTCTCAGCTTCTTGAGTCCACTTAAACTTAGTCTTTAAACCACCCTTGATTGTATCTAGGACTGGTGCACATATGCCACTAAATTTTCTTATAAACTTCCTATAAAACTGAGCCAATCCATGAAAACTTCTTACCTCTGTCCCTGTGGTTGGTGTAGGCCAGTTTAGGATGGCTTCCACCTTTCTTGGATCCATCTTCAATGATCCTCGAGATACTACAAACCCCAAATACACAAGCTCCTATTTGAAGAACTCACATTTCTCTAGGTTGATGGCTAACTTCCTTCTTGCAGTCTTCTAAGAACCATCTCCACATGCTTTAGGTGTTCCTCTGCTGTCTTACTAAAAATGAGTATATCATCAAGGTATACTACCACAAATTTCCCTGTAAAGTCTTTGAGCACTTCATTCATGAGTCTCATGAATGTACTAGGGGAATTAGAGAGGCCAAATGGCATCACTCTCCACTTATACAACCCATCATTTGTCTTAAAGGCTGTTTTTCACTCATCTCCATCCTTGATTCTGATATGATGGTATCCACTCTTGAGATCCAACTTGGTAAAGTACTGAGCGCCTCCAAGACAATCCATCAAGTCCTCAATTCTAGGAATAGGGAACCTATACCTGATTGTGATTCTATTTATTGCCATAGAATCAGTGCATAATCTCCACTTACCACCTTTCTTGGTTGCTAAGACCACTGGTACTGCACATGGGCTGATACTCTTCCTAATCAATCCTTGATCCAATAACTCTTGCACTTGTCTAGCTACCTCTAGGTTTTGATCCAGTGTAAGCTTGTATGCTACTTTGTTTGGAAATGAAGCCCTTGGTATGAAGTCAATCTGATGACTGATGGCTCTTTGTGGAGGTAAGGTTGCTGGTGTTCCATCACTCACTATGTCCTTATACTTCTCAAGCAACTTCTGGACTACTCTGGGTATGACTATTTTCTCAGTCTTGTTCTCTTCCTTTGGTTGCACCATGACTACATATCCTTCACCTCCTTGATGTAGGTTGTTAAGGAACTCCTTACCATTTCTCAACAAGACACTAGGTGTCTTTGACTGTCCTTCTTCCTCATCTATCAGTGACTGCAACTTGAATGTCTTTCCATCCTTCTTGAATGAGATTGTATTGGATTTTCCTTCATAGATGGCACCTCTGTCATACTGCCCTGGTCTGCCCAGTAGAATATTGCATGCATCCATGGGTAACACATCACAAATCAGCTTGTCTTTGTATCCTCCAATGGATAATTCCACTGTTGTCTGCTCATAGACAAGAACACTCTGTCCTTTGTTCAACCATGTCACCTTGTAGGGATTAGTGTGGGGTACCTTTTCCAACTTCAATTTCATCATTGCCTCCTCTAAGATTATGTTGTTAGTAGACCCTGAGTCCACTATAACCTTACACACCTTTCCAAGTATTTTGCATCTTACTCTAAATAAGGCTCTTCTCTGTTTTGGCTCTTCCTTGACCGGTTGTCTGATCAGAACCCTACTAAACATCAGATTCTCCCCACTTCTGATTCAATGTGACTAACCTCTGGTGATTTGACACTCATGTTGTCCTCTTGTGCATATGCCACTCTCTTCTCAGTATTTGATGAAGATGCTTTCTTCGGGCACCTATAAACAGGATGACCTACTTGACCACAGTTATAACATTTCATATTGGCAAAGTATGAACTACTTCTGCCTGCTCCTCTTCCTCTACTTGAACCTCCTTGAGGTCCTCTACCTCTGTTATATCCTCCTCTAGAAGTTGTTTCACCTCCATGCTCTATGAGTTCAGACTCTCCTTGGTTTCTTTGTTCAATTCCTCTACCTTGGTATCCACCTCTAGGTCCTCTTTGATCTCTGCCTTTACCTCTGCTCTTAGAAGTCTATTCTTGTTTCCTCTTACTCCTCTCTTCAATCTTTAGAGCCAATTGATAGCATTGGTGCACTGTTTTGGGACTTAGAAGAGTCATCTCCTCTTGAATGTTCCACTTCAAACCGTTAAGATACCTAGCCACCTTGAGACTTTCATCCTCTATCACATTAGACCTCATACAAAGTTTTTGGAACTCCTCAATATAAGTGTTCACATCTTGGTCTCTTTGCCTCAAACTCTATCTTTTCTTGTGTAATTGAATCTCATAATCATCTGGCATGTATGCTTCCCTCACTTTGGCAACCATTCCTTTCCAGGTTGAAATAGGCTGCTTGCCTTCCTTTTCCCTCTCTATCTGAATGAACTTCCACCATGTCAAGGAAGAACCTCTTAATCTTGATTTGGCCATCTTTACCTTCTATGCTTTAGTGACCCCATCACACTCAAAATGGTTTTCCATTCCCTCTATCCAATCCATGACTAATTCAACTTCCATTTTACCACTAAACAGTGGTATGCCTTCAAGTCCTTTTCCACTCAAAGCCTTCAATGCTTGCAAGAAAGGCTCTTCTTCCAAAACAGGGTCAGGTTCAGGGATCTTGTCTTCCTCTGTAACCTCTTCTTTCTTTGGTACCCTTCCTTCCAACTGCAAATTATTCAATGCTTTCTCAAGTTGGTCTATTCTTTCTTTTAACAGCTTATTGTCTTCCTCTTGTTCTTCGACCATCTTGGCCAATTCAACATTTGTCACCATGATGGTAGAACCACTAGATTCAAGGTCTGACATACAAGATTCTTCCCAAATCTTTTGCTTGCTCTAATACCAATCTGATAGGGAGGGTTGAATGGAAACACTCACTGTTCCATGCTTTGGATCTTTTTTAGGAAGACCCTATGGTGTCACACTCCACCACCTTAACCTATAGGACCTACTTCTTGTGTAGACTCCCCTGGCTCACCTTGCCAACCCAACCATCAAGTCATACCCTACCAACCAAGCAAACCTTGGGGCAACGCTTCAACACTTCCTTAGCCTTTAATCTTCCCTAAAGACTAACAACACCTCAACTCTCCATACAAAACAATAATAAATTCAATCCATTAAAGCTCTTCCTTGAAGCAAAATCAGAAAATGATTCACAAAACACTATTTTACTTCCAATTCACAAAGTTTTCTCACAATGCTAAAGCTTCCAACCCTGCTCTCAGGTTGAGGCACACCTTAAATAGGGTTCCTCAATCAGTTATCTTCTTTGGTCGGACTTATTCATGACCTAATGGCCAAAGTTACAAAATCCACTGTGTTTTTCAACTTTTGCCAAATGTTAGCAACCTAAGCAAGATGAGTTACTAAACTCATCCATCCTTTCACTTCTTATTCTACTGATCACAACAGATCAAGACTTATTCATAAAACTCAAATGTTAACTAAATGGTCAACATGACCTCAAAATAACACATCAAAAAAAATTCAACCTAGACTGCTTAAGTGCCTAGTGTTTCCTAGGTGCTCCTGCACCAATAACCATGTACACAAAAGCACATGCTTCATTTTTTTCAAGTAGATGATGGGGGGAAATACCATAAATGGGTGTAGAAACTTATAAGAAATAGTAATATGCAAGTGTCAGACTTCAATCTAGCATCTGGAAACAAGGATAAACAAAATTAGATCCCAAGAAATATGCCACACATCCTATATGAGGTCCATGCTCTTGGAGAGGAAAGTTGATGCCACCTCACTATACAAAAGATTAAGTGGGAAACAATCTAGAAGATTAAGCCTTAAAAAACACCTGATAGCCTTTTCCACACATGGAAAATCATTAGAGAAAACAAAGTCAAATTTAATGTGATTGATAGGGTCATATTCCACTTGTTCCCATTTACAAGGATAGATCAATTCTTTTATTTTTAGACACAACTTTCATGGTGATGAAATGGGAAGACAAAAATGAGAAGAGAGGAGGCACTATGATATGAGGCCACATAAATAACAAGAGGTAATAAATAGAGAAAAAAAAAATGGAGCCAATAGAGCCAAGGTTAAGTGTGAAGTCACCAAGCTCAAGATGAAATTAAAAGAAGGTACCAACAATAGTGTTGAAGTGAGGTATATTTAACTCTAAAATTTATTAGTGTAATTAATGATTTATATATCCCAAAAGGAAAAGGTGGAAGGGAGAAAAGATGAAAAAATATGGGCTTATCTCAAATTAGCAAAATCTTCTAGCTTGAGTGGGATATTAAGATTCTAACAATGTGCATTGATACCTTCATTTTGACATGATTGATCCTTAAAGAGATATAAAAGATGAAATAACTAGAAGATAAAATTTCAACAACTAATATTAACATCATTTATTTGGTAGAATTAGACATTAATTTGCAACACTAATAAGAAGGATTAAACAACGAGGAAAAATCCGCTTTTAATGCCTTTTCCAAAGCAAGATTAACTTAAATTTAATTGATAAATTCCCCCTTCCTTTAAAGCTTAAAAATATTTGAATATATCCCACATGTATTTAGCCACCTTAGTGGCCAAGACCTCATTAGTTGAGGACAAATGAGCATCAAACTTATTGTAATATTCTTGTGAATTAATTGTGAATTTTGAAAAAAAATTATAGCATTATTTGCTTCTTTGTAATAGTGACTACATTGAAAGAAGTTAAAAGAATCAAGAATCTTCCAAACTCATTACAAGATGTGTTCCAATTTCCTATTGAGGGCCTTTCTATGTTTTATAAAGTTTATTATTGGCATTGAACCACTCTCAATTCTATTTTTTTTTGTTGATTCAAGACCCAAGAGTAGATCTTGAGTCTTCAATCCATTGTTGGTAATTTTTGGAAGCTTTTTAGTGGTAGCAATTAAAAAGAATCCATCACTATCTCATATAAACACACCTAATCTTGACAAAATTAGGTTACCACATGATGCTCTCATTGGTTCTCAACTCAATTTTAGCAATTCCTAAGAGGTTGTGAATCTCTATGACCTAAATTATTGAGAGGATAACCAACATCAAAGATAAATAGATATCTCTTGCATTTTAGGCTTTGTAAGGCCTAGGGGGTATTCACTATCAATACATAATATTTTCTATCTTGAATAAAAATAATGGAGGCACCTTAAGTTGAAGAAACTAGCTACAAACATGGACTATAACAACCACCTCCTTCTAACAAGAAATTAGCAAGATAATTTTACCATGCAGTAATAAAATTTCACCATATAAAAATGAGATATAGAATTTTTCTTTTCAAAACAAAATATGCACTACATAACTGAATACACATAAACATATCTTATCATCTAATCATAATTTTCAAACTAAAAAGAGTAACCATCATTTAACTTTTGCATTTCAACATAATTGATTTCATTTAAATAAAACAATAACATAAGATACAAGGTCAGAGATCCCATATCTGGATACTTTCATCTTCCAAGACTTGACATGTCATCTACAAGAGGGAGAACATCACCCAAGTGCTTTACCTCCAACTACGGACCTACGATCCCCTGCACACCTTCCTAATTGGAAGTGGCCTTGCCCTTCAATGAAGGGTATTGTTAAAAACCCACTAGTAATTGCCATCTAAGCTCTGGTGTTGTGCCCTGCTTAACCAATACTGTCAAAAAACTATGGATACCTTCTAAATCTGAATGAAAACTTTGATTAGTTTTAAGTATCTAGAACACAGTGAATCAAAAAGTGTAAGTGGAGACTATTGTACTCACTTTGGCCAAAGTATTTATAATATATACAATCACTACTTACGAGCGAAGTCATTTGTTCACCCACCCTACTCAACTTGAAGAACCTTATCCGAACTTCTACTGTTTACCAATGGTTAAGTTATCGTAACACATTTCATTTTAAAAGAGATAACTTCATTAAAATTGTTAGTGCCATTTATGGTTTTCTCATTGTCTAGTTGTGTACTCTGGTTTTTCATGACTAAACTTTAGCTATGGGGTGTCTTTCATTTTAGCACGTGGGTTAAATGGGCTCCCACAAGGGTTGATCCCAGCGTGCTAGTTTTGATCTACAAGGGGCGGCTTGTGTTAGGGTTTCCTGGTTTTTCTCTTTTCCTTTTTTTTGGGTTTTTATTCCGGTCCCTGTTTCTGTTTTGCTTGCTTTGGTTTTTCTTTTGGAATCGGGGGCGGAACAGATGCTTGAAGGGAACTAGAACTTCTCCAATTCTGAGGTTCTAGTTCCTGTTCATGCATCCATCCCAGTCCCGATTCCGTGTGTTTGGTGTTCCTTTTTCTTTCTGCCTTGCGGCGATCGCTGGTTCTTTTCCTCTGTCTCTTCGCTTGTCTTTTGTTTTGTTTTCTTTGGCGGGGGCAGGATCGAGATGGGAATCATTTTTAGAACCTTCTTCATGTTTCCTGTCTCAGGTTTTGTCCCGCTCTGGCCCCGCGGCTTCTTTTTCTCATGTCGGTTCTGGCTCTGCCTCCACGATCTTTTCTTTGGCGGGGTCGGGATAGTTTTCGGCCCCGGTCCCTTTTGTTCCTTTTGTTCCCCGTCTCTTTCCTGGTCCTGGCTCTGGCCCTTTTTGGTTCCCGTCCCGTTTGCCTTTTTATTTCATTGACCTGTTCGCCCAGTTTATTCTAACTTAAGTGGTTCCCCTAAGCCCCATTTTCCATTCATTACCGACCCATAGTTATTGTTTTTACCAGCCCCGCTTCTTCTTCGCTGTGACTTTTAGCTTTCGGTGTAACCTCTCCGCGACTCTTATTTGTCCCCCGAGGTTCTCTTTCTTTTCGGCCTGGGTTGGTTGTGTCGAGAGATGTCTCCCCGACTCCTTTGTGTCTCACCGATGGGATTTCCTTTTGGTGGTTCCCATTTAGGGTGAGGTCCTCCCGACTCCCCTTGGTTTCCCCGAGTTCCTTTTTGCTGCCCTCCGTTGTGCCTTCGGCATGACTCTTTCGGTTCGGGGTGACATCTTGGTGACTCCGTGTTCTCTCCCTAAAGTCTCCGTCGGCCTATGTTCTTTGTGTCGGGGAGATGTCTCCCCGACCCCCGCTTGTCTTCCCGACTGTGGTGGCCCCCTTTTCTCTTCGGTGTGAATTCCCTTCGGCAGGACTTGGAACTCTTGATATATCTCTTGGCGAATCTATTATGTCTTGCCGATGGTGTCTTGTGGTTTGCTTTTGGCGTGGGTGGCACCTTTTGTTGAGATGTCTTGGCGATGTCATCTTGCTACGCCGACTGGTGATGGAAGACTTGATGCTTCGAGGAGACTTGTGTTTCGGTGTATGTCATAGCAATGGGGTCGTGTCTTGCCAATGGTGATTCAATGTGTGGCTTTTAGTGAAGGTCTTATCTTCTCTCGGTGAACAAGTTTCTAAGGGTCTTCTCGGTATAACAGTGAAGTGTCTACATGACTTCTCACCGATGATTGTGTGCTATAGCGACATACATTTGGTAGGTGATTTCATCGGTGAAAGAAGTTATAGGACACAACGACTTAAGTGGTGTATAAAGATCTCTTTGGTATGAGCTTGGGTCTTCGGCGAGTGACCTTCGGTCTCGCTGATGGAACATAAAGTGGTATTTGTCGGCATGAGTTTTGAATCGTCTTGGCGACATTGCATGAAGGAAATATCTTTCAGTGTCACATGTGGATTACGCTGTATGGTCTCACCCACATTGTGATCTCCTGCTGACTTTGACGGGTGTTTGGTGCAGCATGTTTCCTTCAGCCAGATGTTTCCCTGAGTTCCTTCTGTCTGGCCGATATGCTTGGCTCTTCGTTGTAGCTGTTTCTCTTCGCCTTGAGGTCTTCCCGACACTGCTATCTCTCACCGATATGAGCCTCTCCACGCGGTGCGTTAAAGCCCAAGCTACTAATGGAACATCAATGCGCACATACAGATGATGAACGGTGATGTTTTAATTTGAGCAATAAAGATGCCCGATGTTTGTCTGAAGACTAGTATGCAGTGCAATCTAGTGGAGGAGTTGTCTCAGCGGTCCGATGAAGATTTAAAGGCGACCGCCCGATCACTGTTGATCGACGACCGAGATTCAATTTCACATGTTTCCAGGGTTTCTGTTATGTTCGCGTGCGAAGCCTAGAGCATTAATGGCAATAGAGAGTTGGTCGTTGGCTTCACCAAGCTAGCATTCATGGCGACGTGGCTCTGGTACAAGGATGGCATGGCTCAAGTATGGACGCGTAGATTTGGCAGCAGATTTGACATCGATTGCCTGGCTTCTTTCGTGCGGGAGTGTCTTTCCTGCAGCAACCCGACCAATGACATTTATGAGGCCAGAGAAGTAGTTGAAGAACATGGCGATTAGGGTTTGACATGGCGCTGATGTGGCTCTGAGCTGGATGGCGTTTCTGGAGCTGTTTAAAAGGAACTTCTGAATCATTTGTAAGGGTGAGGGGCCAGAAGTTAGAACAAAAATCTGAAGAGAAGAGCACTAATTCACAGAGTCAGGTTTTTACCAGATTTTGAGGTTTAGGGTTACAGTCTGTAAATTGTGAGGTCTTGCACACATGTATGAATCTGAATGTATAGATTGAGATCTTGAAGTCTCTCCTTTGTATTGTGCATATGGATTGTTAATGAAAGTTGATCAAGGATCACTTATTTAATCATTTTAATGTAATGTTTTACTGTCTATTCTGGTTGTTACTCTTATTCAAGGAATAAGTTAAATGCAATCATATCAGAGATTCATATGTATGATAGGAGGATTTGATAAGTAGTCTTATAGATCTGATCACTAGTTGTGAGACTAATAAGGTTAATCTTGCAAAGACTTTAATGTCCAGAGTAATGGTTCCTTCTATTTGCAAATTATTGTGACTCCTAGCCCAATGGATATGGCACTAATCTTATATATGCTATTTGTCTTTAGGGTTCTAGTCTTCTTGCTCAAGATCAATCATTTTATTTAATCAATCTTGTTTGATGTCTTGCCCTACCTCCTGGTTGCTGCAAGTATTGTGTTACTGGGAATCTAGCCATATTTGAGGTTCTCAATACTTGGCATCAGGAGTCATCTGCTATAAAAAGCAATGTCTAGTCTTATTTGAGGCATTGTGTGGGTATACCCGCCCTGGTTCTGCAGAGCCTAAAGTGCAGAAGATCTTAGTCTTTGACTAAATCTTGTTAGTTGGTCCAGGTCCTCTGAGCTGCCCTTGACTGGAGATGGCTACTCCATAGGTAGAATAGGAGACCAACCTGGTTTCTCATTAAAAAATACCAACAAGATGGCGACTCCGCTGGGGATTGACTAGAATCTTTCCTTATCAAAGAGTCATATCAATTGCCATGTTGGTTAGGTTCAAAGTTTGAAGAATCTCAGGCTTGGAGAAAAGCTTTGTTGCAGTGAACCTGAAAGCTACAAGATCTATGGTGCTCTGTCGGATGGAACTCAGAGAAAGATTTACATATAAGTGAGCTTCATATCATTTAAAGTTCTGTCCTCTGCAAAGAGGTGGCGACTCTATCAAGGTAAACCCATTGAAGATTCAAAGAATAGTTCCATGACTGCAACGTTTCCAGGTATTCTTCATGCTTTTTGAAAAAAAAAAAAAACTTTATTGCCCTTTATTTGGTGAGATCAAGCACTAGCATCAAGGGAGGTTTGATTATTGCAATTGGATAGTTGTAGAGGGATAGGTTTCATTTGCAAAATGCATTGTTGTCCTGTTTCTCCCTCTACAAGCTTTGATACCATGCTTAAGGCACAATCTTGTCCTCATAAGAGAGAGTATGATAAGGAAAGATACAACCCTTTGGATTTTGATAAAATCCAGGTTTACCCACATGCTGCCCCTAGGGGAATCAATAAATATTTACCCAAGTTTAAAGGTGGTGTTGAGGAATCAGCATCAAGACATATTCAACTTTTTATTGATTTCATTGGACACTGTCAGGTTGAAAAAGAGGATGTGGTCATGAAGCTATTTGTCAGATCTTTAGAAGGTGTGGCTGATGATTGGTTCACTTGCTTACCAGTGCACTCCATTGTTTCATGGTATCAGCTCAGAACTTTGTTCCTTGATACCTTTGGTGATGTATATAGTCCTGGTAGAGGTCAAGAGGAGGAAGAAGTCGTTGAGAGGGTAGGATAGAGCACTGACCTACTAAGTTGTAAACAAATATCAGATTTGCTAACCACAAAATATCAAAGATGTGCACACAAAAAATCTAGGTTGTTGTGGGAAACTCATATCGGTCTTGACGATGAGGACCTGCAGGATGCAAGGTATGATGCAAGTGATTCTGATGCCCCTTCTAATGGCGATCTTGTAGATCATGATGACACTGATTTCAGTTTGAAATCAGATTGTGCTTCTGAACTAGAGTTGCTCAATGGTGAGTAAGATTGGGATGATGATGACAGTTGGACAGCCCATGAAGATGAGTTAGAATCCTTTGGTGACTCTCATTTCCAGCATGATGAAGAACAGAGCCAAGTGAAAAGAGGAAGTGGGAGTAGTAGTTTAATCCATCATTGCATTAATGATGTGCCTCCTCCTACTGAAAATGATACAGAGCAGTTGCAAGATGTGTTGAATGGTGAGTGTATCCCTTTGTATACACTTGATGAAGTTTTCATAGAATGTGACAATATGCAAAGCACTGGAGCTAGGTATTTTCAGCTTCAGGGTAATGTAAATAGTTAATATGATAGCTTGTTGTCACATAACAGTTAGCATTTTGGAAGTATGCCTGACTTTCAAATGCATAAGGATCATGTACATGTTTATAATGATGAATATGACAGCCTGTTGAGAGGTACTAACATATTTTGTCAGGTAGCTAATTGTGATCAGACTGTGTTTTTATGCAGTCCTAATCAGTATTACATGTATTGCCACAAGATACCGAATCAAAGAATCAAGAGTGTGGCAATAATAAAGTTTATTGGATCTGGTTGCCAGTTGAAGATAAAACTAAACAAAGAGCAAGTTTTCACTTGCACAGAGGCAACCTGACACTTATGTTTGCAGAGGTACATTCATTCATACTGCTGCAGATTGGTAGAGGCAAGCACAAGTTAGGGAATGTCAGCTCATTTAGCAGAATTGTGTTTGACAGAGGTAAAAGCTAGCTCTCATTTTTCATTTGGTGGCCTAGTGTCATCAGATGAAACAAAGGAATAAAAAATGTGACTCTTGAATTGCCTGTTCATGGACAATTCTCGAAATGGTGCTTCATTTGAAGCATTTCTTTTTCCATGAACATTAGGTTAGTGTTGGTGTAATTAAATGTCTTGTACCTTGTCCTAGGTCATAATTACACCTTAGTTAAGTTTACTTAGGGACCACATAGGAGGTTGGAGATTTTCCACCTTTGGTGGAGTTGACATCTCATTTCCTTATCACTTCCACCTTTTGTGGAGTGATAAGTTTTCCTAGTTGTCTCATGTCATAAGATTCTGACACTTGTCATAATCTTATGCCCTTCTACGTTCTCACCTTGGCTATTTATCCAAGGGGTCTCTCTTATTGTAAATTATAATCAATCATTGTACTGTATATCATATTAATGACATTGAATACAGTTTATTCTTGTCATATCATTTCTCTTTTTTCTTGTGCTTTCCATTTGGTCCATAGATCTTGGGTGGCAGCCATAGCCAATTCTAACATGGTATCAGAGTGTGTTGGGTGCCATTGGAGAGTCTTTTTCTGAAGAGAGATTCCAGATCTGAGGAGGTTCCGTTCGTGGCTCTTTGTTGCAGGTTCACATCCGAGCTTGCTGGTGCAAATCTAAGCTCATCATTGTGTCCGAAAGGTTCGAGAAAGTCAATTTTTCCTTTTGTTTCGTCCAAATCGGATATACGAGGTCAAATCTATGAGGGTTTGAAGCTGAAGTGTGGTTGCTAGATCCAGAAGGTAGCTACAATTTTGGAGCATTTTGGGTCAAATCCGACCCTGCCATCGCGTCTAGAAGGGTCAAAAACCCTAAGATCGACTGTCAATTCATCCGATTCGGAGCAAATCATCCGGTGAGGCAAAAAAAATTTGCTCATAGGGCCGTACGGCCTCAGATCGTCATTACAGTCGGTACGAATTTTTTCAAAAATTATTATTTTATTCATCGGAAAAATTTTGAAATTTTTTATGAAAAATTAATATTTTGTACCGATTTGATTTATTGTAAAAAGTTTATTTTAAAAAAAAAAAAAATACAAAAGTTTTTTTTAGTCTGCGGGTTGCAGACTGGTACCGCAGAGGGTACCCTGTACCCGTAGTACCCGGGCCCCTACGCGGGCGCCACATGGCGCCACATGGCGCCATCGCGGCCCCTACTCCTCCGCCGCGGGCCCTCCACATCTTTCCGCCGGCGGCCTATTTCCAAACATCGGCGTCCAATAATAACCGGCGGGCTCCATTCATTTCACCGACGTTTGGTTAAACTTCCGGCGATTTCGCACAGATTCCGGCGAATATTCTCTTCGTCCGGGGGTTCCGCGCCGACTGGTGACGTCCAGTTGACCGTCAAATTTAATCTGTTGTTTTTCCTACATCAGCAATACGTTAGTAGTGACGTCAGCGACTGTTTGAAAATTTTTGCCCCCTCACGGATTGCATTTTCATTTTTGCAGTCAATCTTTGAAGCTCCATAACTTGCTCATTCTGACTCCCTTTTTAGAGAATTTTTTTTTATTTGGGCTAGAATTTCGTGCTCTACGCACTAGTGTAATAATTTTTTGGTTTTGGTGCCTTGTTTTTCCAGAATTTTCAGATTCTCACAGGTGTTGCTGTTTCGTCCTCATTTTGGAAACTTCGGGAGCTCATATCTTGCTCCTACAGTAACATTTTTGAGTGCAGTTTTTTTTGAAAGTGCATGATTTTTCATGTAATTCTCAATGGTATGATCAGATTGATCTCATTTTGTACCAAAAATTATACTTGATACTGTGGCCTATTTTGGCATTTGTAAGCACTAAGATCAAGTCTAGTTTGCTATTTTTGGCATCTAGCAACTGTAAACGCACTAAATATAAAGTGCCAAATTAGATATTGCTTGGGGGGTTTCTTGATTGAGTGATTTGGGGGGGTAATCTTGCAGTGATTGTTTGCATTCTTTTGCTTGGTTTGTGTTCTTGCAATGGGGAGATCTCAAATTGAACCCCTAAATCCACATAATTATGCTACATGGAGAAAATCAGTAACAAACTATCTCATGATGAAAGGTCTAATAGGTCATCTAAAGGACACAATTCAAAAACCTACAATGCTAAAGAATTGGCAATGTGGGAGATTGATCGTGAGAAAACACTTGGATGCATATGTTCATTAGTCTCATTTGATTTGCAGTTTCATATTGAATCATGTAATACACCTAAAGAGGCATGGGAGACTTTTGAGAAATTGTATGGTAAAATAGATAAGATTAGAGGCTATCAGATTGATAATGATTTGATGAATCTTGATCCTAAAAGTTTGACCACATCAAGACTACATCTCAAAATCAAGCAACTAAGAACACAATTGAAAGAATGCACTATTGAAAAAGAGGATTTACAATTGATTCTGAATGTGTTATCCAAGCTTGGTCCTGAGTATTCAGTGTTTGTTCTGGCTTTCATACCCATCGACTTTCTATGGGAGCATCATATGTTGATCCTAAGTTTGATGACTTTGCAAATCTCCTAATCCAAGAGGAAGCTAAGTTAATGAACATGGGTCTAATCAAGTCTTCCAAACCACAAGCATTGGTGGCTAATGAGTCTAAGGTACAGAAAATCGGACAATCTTGATAGAAACAAAAAGAAAAAGACCCATAAAGAATCCAGAATCCTCATCATCAAAGGAGAATCATCTAAGAAGGAGAGGCCTTTTTGTGCATATTGCAAGAAGGATGGACATGAAGAACATTATTGTTACAAGAAGGATATTGATAAGTTGAAGAATCTTCTCAAAAAGAATCACATTGATTTTACTTCTGTCTTGAATCTTCTTCTCCTTCTACTTCAAAGCAGTCTAAAAGGACAAGGTCAAACCGAGGATATAAAGGACAAGCTCTTTGCTCATTCCAAGTCTAGGATTAGGGAGATGGCTTCTAGATTCAGGAGCATCTCATCATATGGCATCTTCACAAACTATCTTCTCTTCATTTCAACCTTGTTCTATGTCTCCTATCTTGATGGGAAACAATACATACATGAGTGTAACAGGGAAGGGATCTATTAGCATTGGGGAGAACACTTTCAGGATGTCTTGTGTGTTCCTCATTTGACGAACAATCTGCTTTCCATTTATCAGATTACACATGGTGGAGATGGGAGAAATATGGAGTTCACTCCTGATTCGGTTATCATTCGTGACTTGGAGACTAGAGATGTCATTGCTACTGGGGTGGTTGATCATTCATCTTGGTTGTATTCCTTTGTATAGTTTGCTTCTGATGGTGACAATGTTCCTTCGACTGTTGATCACAACTATGATTTTGAGGAGACATTTGGATTTTTGAACTTGGGCGTACTCACATTAGATCCAGTACTTGAGCCATGCACTTCATCTCCTCCATCTTCTGTTGTACTTGATGATACTTGTGTTGCTACAGTTTTGGCTCCTAGTGATTCAGTGCAACAGGATATACATAGTCTTCCAGATATGGCTACTTTGGATGATTTCCTAACAGGTATTTCAGACTTGTTTGTGGAGTCTCATCTTGCAGATTTGGAGGACACCATTGATAGCATTCATCTTCTCTTTGATGAAGATGAACCTTCTTCAGTTGTTGTGAGGGAACACTTTGACCCTCTTGTTCATTCTCTACATGATCATTCTTCACAGATTGGCATGAGTGTGGATTCTTTTGGACAACATTTGGAGGAGGCTTCTTTGTCTTCAGAGGGGATATCTTTGTCTTTGGATAGTGCTCTACATTCATCTCTACTAGATGTTGGGTTTTCCTCTTCAGCAGTATGGCCTAGAACGGTCGATTGGAGTGGTTCAGCTTTCAACATCGACATGGAGACACTTGAGCATGCTTCAGAGACATCACACATCATCCACCATCTTGATATCCTGCATACATCCTTGGTTTTGTTTCTTCCTAAGGGGAGGAACGTTGTTCAGCGAAATTGGATCATCTTCAGCATTCAATGTCGAGCTTCTACCAACATTTCAGGAGACTCAACATTGAGGGGGGGCTACCTTGCTTCTCTTCTACTTCTCTATTATGGGGGGGTCTATTTCCTCATATGGGGTTTTTACCTTCTCATTCTTCATTGAGAGTATTTATATTTTGTATTTTATCTCTCTTTTGAGGGGGAGTTTTTCCCATGAGGTTTTCTCCCTTTCCTCGCTTGTGAGAGATTGCATTGATTGCATTGTGTGTACATGGGTACCTAACATGGCCTAGTAGCCGGGACCCATCTCGCATTGTTTGCATTTGTGTACATTCTCCCTAAGTTGCACTTAAGGGGGGGTGTTGGTGTAATTAAATGTCTTGTACCTTGTCCTAGGTCATAATTACACCTTAGTTAAGTTTACTTAGGGACCACATAGGAGGTTGTTGGAGATTTTCCACCTTTGGTGGAGTTGACATCTCATTTCCTCATCACTTCCCCCTTTTGTGGACATATCATGTGATTATCTCTCCACCTTTTGTGGAGTGATAAGTTTTCCTAGTTGTCTCATGTCATAAGATTCTGACACTTGTCATAATCTTATGCCCTTCTATGTTCTCACCTTGGCTACTTATCCAAGGGGTCTCTCTCATTGTAAATTATAATCAATCATTATACTGTATATCATATTAATGACATTGAATACAGTTTATTCTTGTCATATAATTTCTCTTTTTTCTTGTGCTTTCCATTTGGTCCATAGATCTTAGGTGGCAGCCATAGCCAATTCTAACAGTTAGGTTTTTGCTTTTCTGGTCAGTTTTGTTTTACTGTGTCTGCTAACCTTGTTCGGTTAGCTCCTCGTTGTTTTTGGTTTTTTTTGTTCTGGTCTGCTCTCCCAGTGATCTGAATTCTTGCTATGCCCACCAGGGGCATACATCCCCCAACTGGAGCCTATGTTAGTGCCATTTCTGGTTTTCTCATTGTCTAGTTGTGTACTCTGGTTTTTCATGACTAAACTTTAGCTATGGGGTGTCTTTCATTTTAGCACGTGGGTTAAATGGGCTCCCACAAGGGTTGAGCGCAGCGTGCTAGTTTTGATCTACAAGGGGCAGCCTGTGTTAGGGTTTCCTGGTTTTTCTCTTTTCTTTTTTTTTGGATTTTTATTCCGGTCCCCGTTTCTCTTTTGCTTGCTTTGGTTTTTCTTTCGGAATCAGGGGCGGAATGGATGCTTGAAGGGAACTAGAACTTCTCCAATTCTGAGGTTCTAGTTCCTGTTCACGCATCCATCCCGGTCCCGATTCCGTGTGTTTGGTGTTCCTTTTTCTTTCTGCCTTGCTGCGATCGCTGGTTCTTTTCCTTTGTCTCTTCGCTTGTCTTTTGTTTTGTTTTCTTTGGCGGGGGCGGGATCGGGATGGGAATCATTTTTGGAACCTTCTTCATGTTTCCTATCTCGGGTTTTGTCCCGCTCCGGCCCCACGGCTTCTTTTTCTCATGTCGGTTCTAGCTCCGCCTCCGCGGTCTTTTCTTTGGCGGGGGTGGGATAGTTTTCGGCTCCGGTCCCTTTTGTTCCTTTTGTTCCTCGTCTCTTTCTTGGTCCCGGCTCCGGCCCTGTTTGGTTCCCGTCCCGTTTGCCTTTTTGTTTCATTGACCTGTTCGCCTAGTTTATTCTAAGTTAAGTGGTTCCCCTGAGCCCCATTTTCCATTCATTACCGACCCATAGCTACCATTTTTACTGGCCCCGCTTCTTCTTCGCTGTGACTTTCAGCTTTCGGTGTAACCTCTCGGTGACTCTTATTTGTCCCCCGAGGTTCTCTTTCTTTTCGGCCTGGGTTGGTTGTGTCGGGGAGATGTCTCCCCGACTCCTTTGTGTCTCACCGATGGGCTTTCCTTTTGGTGGTTCCCGTTCGGGGTGAGGTCCTCCCGACTCCCCTTGGTTTCCCCGAGTTCCTTTTTGCTGCCCTCTGTTGTGCCTTCGGCATGACTCTTTCGGTTCGGGGTGACATCTTGGCGACTCCGTGTTCTGTCCCTGAAGTCTCCGTTGGCCTATGTTCTTTGTGTCAGTGAGATGTCTCCCCGACCCCCGCTTGTCTTACCGACTGTGGTGGCCCCCTTTGCTCTTCGGTGTGACTTCCCTTCGACAGGACTTGGAACTCTCGATATATCTCTTGGCGAATCTGTTATGTCTTGCCGATGGTGTCTTGTGGTTTGCTTTCGGCGTGGGTGGCACCTTTTGTTGAGTTGTCTCGGCGATGTCATCTTGCTACGCCGACCGGTGATGGAAGACTTGATGCTTCAGGGAGACTTGTGTTTCGGTGTATGTCATAGTGATGGGGTCGTGTCTTGCCGACGGTGATTCAATGTGTGGCTTTCGGTGAAGGTCTTATCTTCTCTCGGTGAACAAGTTTCTAAGGGTCTTCTCGGTATAACAGTGAAGTGTCTACATGACTTCTCACCGATGATTGTGTGCTACAGCGACATACATTTGGCAGGTAATTTCATCGGTGAAAGAAGTTATAGGACACAACGACTTAAGTGGTGTATAAAGATCTCTTTGGTATGAGCTTGGGTCTTCGGCGAGTGACCTTTGGTTTCGCCGATGGAACATAAAGTGGTCTTTGTCGGCGTGAGTTTTGAATCATCTTGGCAACACTGCATGAAGGAAATATCTTTCAGTGTCACATGTGGATTTCGCTGTATGGTCTCACCGACATTGTGATCTCCTGCTGACTTTGACGGGTGTTTGGTGCAGCATGTTTCCTTCAGCCAGACGTTTCCCTGAGTTCCTTCTGTCTGGCCGATATGCTTGGCTCTTCGTTGTAGCTGTTTCTCTTCGCCTTGAGGTCTTCCTGACGCTGCTATCTCTCACTGATATGAGCCTCTCCACGCGGTGCGTTAAAGCCCGAGCTACTAATGGAACATCAATGTGCACATGCAGATGATGAACGGTGATGTTTTAATTTGAGCGATAAAGGTGCCCGATGTTTTTCTAAAGACCAGTATGCAGTGCGATCTAGTGGAGGACTTGTCTCAGTGGTCCGATGAAGATTTAAAGGCGACCATTCGATCACTGTTGATCAACGACCGAGATTCAATTTCACATGTTTCCAAGGTTTCTGTTATGTTCGCGTGCGAAGCCTGGAGCATTAATGGCGATAGAGAGTTGGTTGCTGGCTCCGTCGAGCTAACATTCATGGCGACGCGGCTCTGGTACAAGGACAGCATGGCTCGAGTATGGACGTGCAAATTTGGCGGTGGATTTGACATCAATTGCCTGGCTTCTTTCATGCGGGAGTGTCTTTTCTGCAGCAACCCGACCAATGACATTTATGAGGCCAGAGAAGTAGTTGAAGAACATGGTGATTAGGGTTTGACATGGCGTTGATGTGGCTCTGAGTTGGATGGCATTTCCGGAGTTGTTTAAAAGGAACTTTTGAATCATTTGTAAGGGTGAGGGGCCAAAAGTTAGAACAAAAATCTGAAGAGAAAAGCACTAAGTCACAGAGTCAGGTTTTTACCATATTTTGAGGTTTAGGGTTACAGTCTATAAATTGTGAGGTCTTGGACACATGTATGAATCTGAATGTATAGATTGAGATCTTTAAGTCTCTCCTTTGTATTGTGCATATGGATTGTTAATGAAAGTTGATCAAGGATCACTTATTTAATCATTTTAATGTAACATTTTACTGTCTGTTCTGGTTGTTGCTCTTATTCAAGGAGTAAGTTAAATGCTTTAATCATATCAGAGATTCATATGTATGATAGGAGGATTTGATAAGTAGTCTTATAGATCTGATCACTAGTTGTGAGACTAATAAGGTTAATCTTGCAAAGACTTTAATGTCCAGAGTAATGGTTCCTTCTATTTGCAGATTATTGTGACTCCTAGCCCAATGGATATGGCACTAATATGATATATGCTATTTGTCTTAAGGGTTCTAGTCTTCTTGCTCAAGATCAATCATTTTATTTAATCAATCTTTTTTGATGTCTTGCCCTACCTCCTGGTTGCTGCAAGTATTGTGTTACTGGGAATCTAGCCATATTTGAGGTTCTCAATACTTGGCATCAGGATTCATCTGCTATAAAAATCAATGTCTAGTCTTATTTGAGGCATTGTGTGGGTATACCCGCCCTAGTTCTGCAGAGCCTAAAGTACAGAAGATCTCAGTCTTTGACTGAATCTTATCAGTTGGTCCAGGTCCTCCGAGCTGCCCTTGACTGGAGATGGCTACTCCATAGGTAGAATAGGAGATCAAACTGGTTGCTCATTAAAAAAAACCAACAAAAATCATAATTCATTTATATTGGTTATGGTTTCCTAACTTAGAACACCCATGTTACAATTACGGAATGAATTGGGCCTTGGAAACTACCACTTGTTCAAGTCCTTATTTACTAACTTGATAAACGATTAGACAAATATTTTTTGATCCTGAATACACATGCTACATTCACATAACTTCTTGGGACTTGGCATCTACCACTTATCTAGGTCTAGTATTAATCATGAGAGTATTTGATCTCCCACTCTATGCACACACAATTATTATTGATGACTTACTGTCATCAACTAGTTTCACTTCGTCTCAAACTGAAAGTATTGAAAAATTGTTCAATCTTATATAATTAATAGATATTAATCTTAAGCTGAATATCCCTTCTTCTTATTATAGTCTCAGATGTACAATATCTTAGATTTTCTATAAAGTCCTTCCTCAGACATTGAAGATTCACTAAGTAAATAACTCATTTGGGTTGTTGGTTATTTCTAACTTGATCACTCGAGTTACTTTCATGTAACTACTTGGTTCTTGGATACAACCACTTGCTCGAGCCTTAACCCTAACCCTTGAGGGTGACTACTCTTGAGATATAAAATTTAAGCATATCTTGCCACAAAACGATCTCCTTGACATTCCTGACCATAATATAGTATGAATATTACATAGAAAAAGTTTACATAATAATGGTTAGATCTCTATTAAGAATATAAATTCCTTTAGGTTTTAGTCCTTCATGCATTTCAGTGAAGTCTTGTTAACTAAGCATAAACAAATATGTAGTCAGCTAGTCCCATCTTACAATAAATTTGCATAAACATAAGTTCTTACTCACTAATTTTGTTATATGATTGGTTTGGTAAAATACCTTGGGCATTGAATCCCCTTGTTACACATCTATAACAACTAGGGTCTAGGCTACTACCTCTAATTCAAGATCTAACCTAAATCAAAAGGTTTTACCTTCTCACCTATTCTTAGGCTTCTTAGCAATATTGATGACACTATGCCATCATTAGGATATACTCATGGTCATTTAGAATATTTTGACATAAGATGACTAAAACTTGTTGTTCATGCAATGGTTAAACATAAAGAAGACTTTTACTTAACACTACTTGAATTTCTAGTCATAAATTGATGCAAGGGAATCTACCAAAACACCATTCATCTAGGGTACTCCTGAACCAAACACAATTTGGAGAAGATCAAATTAAACAAGCAACTCTGATTCACTAATCTTTTCATCAACTTCACTTAACTTTCCTTCAAAAGCCATCATTTTATTTTTCCTTTCATGAGGCTATCGACAAGCAATCACCAAACCATCATTCAAGACTTCCATCAAAATCAAATACAAATCATATTAACTGAAACATGGCATAAAACTGATCACAACCTTAGAAAAAAATCCATACTTCCATCATACATCAATTCACTCATCTTTGCAACTTATTCCACAAAGAAAAATATGATCAACAACTCAAGTATTCTTGCTTCAAAACCTTTACCAATCTTTCAAGTCATAGTAAACATCATCATTTTAACTGAAACAATTTAAGAACTTACTTACATAATGCTGTTCTAGTAGATCCTCTGATTTTAGCAGTCAAAACATCATCTAGCCCATAGGGACCAACTTGCTCAATCATCCAAAAACAACAAATTATCCTTCTAAACATTTACCAGGGTATTTAGAAATATTTACCAACTCCTTTTAGTTAGATTCAAAACAACATCCACGGTCTATATCTCATACTACACTGAAAACTCAATTTCTCATATTCAAGCACCAAACCCTAGTAGCCTTGCCTTAAGACAAAAGCGGGTATATCAAACTACCCAAACTAGATCTTCATGAACCAAACATACCATTAGAGACTCATTTAAATCCATTAACACATATCTAAAGATAGTATATGGTTGCTTTGGAAAAAGTAACAATATAATAGACTGTCCTACTAAAACAAGCCCAAAATAGGCCTGAAAAACAAAGCAAGTCACTTCCTTTTAACTCCAAATACCTAAAAATCCTTGGGAAGCATTAATTTAGATCACATAACCTTAAAATCATCCATTTTCAAAGATTGTAAAACTCATGTATGCATCAAATTAATAAACCCTTGGTGTATGCCATTCTAATACAAGCCAATAGGGATCTTAGAGGAAATCAATCTTCCAAACCTTACTCTACCTATTCCTTGCTTCAAACATCTTTCAAAAGGTCTGCATAAACTATAGAAACCAATTTACAACCTCTGCCATTGTTATATTTCCGAACCCTTGATTGTAGCAACCACAAAATGCTTGGAAATCACTATTTTTCCTCTTTGAGCAACAATCAAACTCTATAATCTTGCATTCCCTATTCCTATCCAACACACATACTACTCAAAGCATATTAAATAAACTCAAAAAAATCCATACCACCATTCTACTAACCCTATAATGGTGGGATGGAAAACTTATGCCTTACACGACTCTCAAACCCTTGACTAGGTTTTCTGACCAGTTTATGTGAAAATGATTAAGACAGACCCCAAAATAAATTAGAACCCCTCTAAACTATTTTAATAGAAATATCACACCTTAATTCATGAATTTTAACCAAGTGATCAGCCTAAAGAATTCACTACAGTCTGTACAAGATTGGTAAAAGGAAGACAAACTTAGAAAATACAAAACATGGATCTTTATTTCAAAATTTGTTTCAAAATTACAAAGTATGATCTCTTCCACACCTTTACCATTCCTTTTTAAAGGATTTAAAACTTCCTCCATCAAATAAAACTACCCAAACTGCCTCATGACCTTTGGTATTCCTGATTTTCTTGCTTTTTTACATCTTTTACACTATTGACAACTTTTAGCAATTTTACAAATTTTTTCTTTTTCCATCTTTTGAACCCCTAAATACCTCTTAAAGACTTTAAATACATTGAATATGACCACCCAAGACATTTTACAATGCTTTACAATTGAAAACTGAAAATTTGCAGGTTTTTTCCTTTTGAATGTATTTTGAGGACAAGGTGCTCCTGCACCATAACTCAATTAAGTTGGTTTAGTTTCATCTTTCTTCAAACTCCCAAGTTAGTCAATGTAACTGCCTGTCTTGACATATGCCACTAGTTCAAAGTGTACTAGCTTAGAGAGTTTCTATTCTTAGAATTGAGACTCAAAGCATTCCTTGCTAACAAAAGCAATAACTTGATCCAATTGGTCATATTGCAGTGTAAAGACATTGTACAAAAAATACCCCCTTCTGGGTGGTTTCAAAACATAATACAAACCCTTGAAGGGTTTAAATTTTCAAAATGAAGAAAAGGATGACTTCACTACAAGATATCATTTCCATTCACATAATCTTTCAAGAAGAAGAAAATAAGGTGAAGTATTCCTCAAAATAGTAAGCATTCTCAACCATAACTAGCACCTAATTGTGCTTAAAGTTGTTCTACACTTCTTATACTCCTAGTCTTGCAACTTGGTTCCATACTCACAAAGAAACTATGGTTTGATATTTTCTAAACATGGGTTCATTTAAGAAATTATTTGCAAATCCTTTGCACTCAGTAAAAAGGCTTAAAGAAAACAAAACCTTTTCTTTTAATAATCAAGAGAAGCTCATATTAATCAATGGTAGTTTTCATGGAACCTATTCTTTTGAAAAGCAATCCAAGAAACGAACTATCTCATCATGGATGATTCATAGAAACAAATAAAGATCCTTGCATGAGACAAATTATAAAAAAACTGCCTCAAATAAAGATCCATTATAAAGAAAAAAGAAATATTATCTTCCTTTCAGCTGGCTATTTGGATATTTAGCTTGCATAACTAGCTCTCAACCAAAAACCTAAAAATATTAGTCATCTACTCTTTCTATGCTAAACTTGTTTCTATCCTTAATTTCAACAACCAATGCTATAATAATACCCAATTATTTCCTTCTTGCAAAGTTATCTCCATTTTTCTTTTTGCATTCCATGGGAGGAGTAAATAATAATGGATGATTAATGTTAATAGATCTAAATGCTCATCGATGTCACCTACCTCATAGACTCCCTCCCCAAAAAATTATCTCATAAACTGTTGTAATTTTAGCATAGACAATGAATGGATTAGAAGCTTCTCTTAATTAGCTCGCAATTTCTAACTTTTCCCCAAGATAATGAAAATAATACCCCATTCATAGTATAATAATCCTGCTCTCCTACGAGATCCATGATTCCCCTCTTAACACAAAATATCTACCTTCTTGTTCAAGCTTGCGCCCCCTACCAGAATGATAATCATTGCCCAGTGATAATAATCCTCCTCATGCAAATTATCTGATTTCTAAATTAGTTGGGTGCCAATAAACCGTTATCAAGAATCAACTATACATGAATGACAACACAATAGTAACATCATTTTCCATACATTCACCAATCTTCTCAATGACAAACCAAACTTTCAACAATCTCCCCCTTTGTCATTGATAGCAACACATTCTTCAAAAACTCTCAAACTACTCCCCAAACTACTCTCCCTTTGACATCAATGGCAAAGGGCTCTCAATATCAAACTTTTCAAATTACCCCAACTATTCTTTCCCTATGTAAATATATATATGCATGAAAATAGATCCCCCTTACAATGTTATCCATCAAAATTGACCAAAAGTGTACTACAACAGTCTCTAATACATCCGCATATGTACAAAGAAATCTGAAATTGCATAAATAAAATGGAAATATACATAATAAAAACTAGAAGAAGGAAAAATAATTTTGTAAGACACCTTCAATTTTGCAAGGCGTGCCTCCCAATCCTTCTTCCCAACATCTCTATCCTTCTTGGTGAAGGAAAGCATACAACACAGGTTCTCAAATTGCATAAGGAGGTCTTCTCCTTCATCCAATGAACTAGGCATTGGGTTCTTTTGTGCCAACTTCTTCACACTTGCTAAAAAACTAGTCAAGGAGGTAAGCTTTGCTCTTACCAGATCTCTAAACTAATTGTATTGCACTATTATCTTCTCCTTTTCTCTTGCAACTAGAAAAACTATCCACGTATATTTTCTATTATCATCCTTGTAGTATCATCTACATCATTTACCAAATCATACAGATCTAAGGCCTAAGCAATCTATGACTCTATTGAGTCCATTTGGTCCTTAATGCTCTTCATTGAGTTAGGCCATTTTAAACAAAAGTGAAACACAATCCTTGCTTTGAATCCAAAGACTTCTGAACATTTTTCAGATTTTCTTGTAGTTTGACATGTATATGCAACACTGCACTTGTCAAATATTTTGGTCAATCTCCTACCATTGACCTTCTTTTTCATCTCTTTTTCCAACCTCTCTTCCAAACTAGTAGAATAGTCTTTGAAAGAGTCCAACAATAGCTTAAATTTCTCCACACCAAACAAATATTCATCAATTTTTGCTTCAAGAATGCCTTCTTGCAACACTTTAATTGATTCCCCGATCAATTTTGTGCTCTTTTGGTGTGCTGATAGTATCTCCTTCCTTGTGGAAGCATGAAATACATCACCAAGTTGAAGCTTTTACAGGGGAGAGATTTTTGCCATGTCAACTTGTCCTTGTTGCATTCGAAGTTTTAGCAGTTGTACAGATACTATTGGTTCAAATTGCAACTGCATGTCTAATATACTCTTCAATGAATCTCCAGAGGCTTAAGAGGATTCACCAACAATCTTTGCATTTTCTTCTTCCTTCTGCTCATTCTTCTCCCTTTCATCATTTCTGGATTGATCGCCAGTCTTCTTTTCTTCTTTTGCAGTTTTCTCATTATCCAGAGGAGGCATGTCTTTAGTATTTAGTGCCTCTGATTTCTCCGAGACCTCTTCTTCTTTTTTCTCATCATCCTTCTTCATATCTAGAGAGGGTAGACTCTGTTCTGCTTGTGATTCATCCTTCTTTGTGATGTCCTCTCTCTCTTTGTCTTGTTCTTATGTAACCATATTCTCCATACTTGAAGGGGTATTTTTTGTCATCACATCCTCTTGAACATCCTCTTCTTCAAGCCCATGTTTCAGTGCATGATCATCAGGTTCAATTATAGATTCATTGACTTTCAGGACATAGGTATCATGTTGCATTTGGTTTTCACTGTCTAGGGGCATTCACAATTCTTTTGCTAAGTCTACAACCTTTTGTAGAGTTTCATTCTTTAGTCTCTCTATATCTTGTCCCTACTCATTAGATTGTTGACTCTTAGTTTTTTTCTAAACTCTCTACTGTATAGTTGATTCAATCTTTCTCTATCTTCATCAGAAAGAGAAGAACCAATCTTCTCCAAGGCAAATGCCCTAATTTTGTCATCTTCTTCTACAGCCTCTTTCCTTTTGACACCAACAATACATTCTTCGAATTCAATATGTGCTAAGCTAGTACAAAATTATAAAATTTCACCATTTACTTAATAATTGCTTCTTCTATTGTTTCCTTATCCATATTATCTGATTCCAGATACATTTTGGCAATTTCTTCCAACATTCCATGCTAAAAAATACCATTAAACAATGCATCTAGCCTTAGGAGGCTATGTTTTCTTTTTGGAGGAGTCTTTTCTTTCTTCTTCCCCTTAGCCTTGGGTAATTTTTCCTTTTCCAGACTTTAACTCTTTCCCCCTCACATGAATTTTGAATGCTTGCTTCTGCTTCTCGACTTCTTCATTGTCAGTATCAACTCTGTCCACTTTTCTTTATTTGCACTTGTCTCTACTTGAGAGACACCAGATTTCCTTTTTCTAATTAATTGAGGTCCTTCTTCTTCTATGTCCTGTTCATCCTCATAGCTGATATATCTTTCTCTTGTATCTTTTTCTTTCCTTCTCCTCTGCGGAGGATTCTGTTGTGTTTCAGGGGCACTGGATGTTGCTTTCTTCTTCACACCAACATTAAGCATAGTTCTGGATACTTTAGGAACTAACATAGAGGGGGTAGAGGTCCTACCCGACCTTCTATTTATAGGAGCATCTTCTGGGGGACTAGATATGCCTTTGGATTTCTCCGCAAGGCTCTTTGATATACCCATCATATCCATAACTTGTGCCTTCATCTTTTCAACATTCTCTTGATCTCCTTTTGCTTTTGCTCCATATGTACTGCAATATATTTTTCTTCATATGTGCCATATCTTCCTTCTTTAGGATCTCTAGGCATGCTTAACATATGTTCTTCTAGACCGGTAATCATGTCCTCTACAACCTCATATCCCATTTCAAGAATCCACACTATCCCTAGTTCAACAACTTCCATAATACAACAATCTTTGCTGACGATGAAGATAATATTATTTTTTAATTCTCAAATTTTTTTTTGGGAATCCTTTCTCTTGCTTGCATGTTTTCTTGAAAAGTTTTAAAGAAACCCCACAAAGCAGACTTCTAAGTATCTGCATTACCTAACCTTCTCAAGTGGTCTCTAATTTGTATAGCAACTAGAATATCACTCAACCACACAATGTTCTTTGTACTTGGAACTTCTCTAAGAAAGTAAAATAGTAAGAATTTAATTAGGGTGCTGTGTGAACCCTTTTCCTAGTACCTGCAAAACAACATGAGTAAACAAGTTAAACAAGGAATTGCTAGCTAAAACAAGGATTCCCCATGAAATCCATTTACAACCTCAAACTAGGAATGAAGATAACAAAGAACACAATGAAAATGATAAAACAAAGATTAAATCCTAATTAGATGTGCAAACTCATGATCCCATGGGGGAGTTGGTGCCAATTTGATGTGAAAATTGGCCCTTTCCCAATTCCTAAGATGCAAGCTTTGAATGTTGAAGATGATGTTGATCCACTTTGATGAAAGATGAGAAATCCAAGCAAAAAATCTGCAAAACCTAGCTATGACTCAATGATAATGGATAAAATTCAAGAGATATTTGAGCATGGTAACTTTGCTTGGATTGTGGATGATCAAATGAGGATATGAGCTCTTTATTTATAGGATTTCAAGATGGATGAATGTCCAAATTTGAGCAATTTGGGACTAACATTCATCTAATGATATGATGCCACTTGTCAAGCTATGAATGGATGATGGATGTGCAAGATTTGGGGTTTGTGCCAATAAATGCCAATATTTGAAATTCAAATTTGTTGAAATGACATGCAAGAGGGAAGGGAAAATGCAATAAATGCCACTTGGCTCAAAGCGAAAGAACATGTAGATAATTTATTGCCTTGTTGGATGTACATGTTGACTTACGTTTTGAATTCAGAATGAAAGAAATATTCCAAAAGATGCCTTATTGAGGGAAAATAAATTTAATAAATGAATTAATCTATTTTCATATGCATTATCTAGAGATGTGACATGAGATGAGATTAAATTAGCTTCAAGGTTGAGTAATTGCCAAAAGGAGGTAGATGATTTGACCTGGCTGACTCAAATTTGTAAGTTTATTTAAATCAAATTTAAGAGAGAATTATGACATGAATTAATTAAATGAGATTTTGATTTATTTAATTAAAAGAGATAGTGTTAAGATTAAATCAAAAGCCAAGGTTTTTAATTTATTTAATTTATTATTAATAGACTTTGTAAATTTAATCAAATAAATTGTTATTTAATTAAATAGGAGATGAAATCGTCGAATAGATTGATTTGAGTAACAAAAAAGTGACTTAGTAGAATAAATAATTTGTTAAAGAAGACTATTGATGAATTTGTCGAGATAAGGAATTTGATTAAATGGTTAGATCGAAGGATGATTTAGGAAGAAACGATGTTAGTAAGTCAGGATCGAATGCACGATGTTAATCAGTATATTTTACGTGTCTACATTTTTCCCCTCTTTGAAGCAATGCACTCGTTGCGTTGGTTCAAAGAATAAACGATCTCGATCAAAGCCAAATTTTTTTGATATTTAAAACTTGCCCCACTGCTGCCTGGTGAGTGAAATATGCCAATATAATGCCCCCTTGAGAGATCAGATGAAAATTTTAATTTTTTGGGTGATCATTGAAAAAAAGATAATGAAAGTACCCAACAAGGTCCGAAAGGGGTCTGGGAGGCTAAAAACATGTCTAAACGCAATAAAATGATGAAAAACAAGCCTCAAACAGACAAAAATAGGTTCGGGGGTCCAAAACACTAGCAAGACAACCATTTAG
>VDFB02145158.1:0-18556 GCA_007258455.2 Sequoia sempervirens
GATAAGAACCCCATTCAGCCTTTGTTTCATCAGATAGATTACGTAGGGAAAAATATCTCTCCATTTCTATAACCCAGGCTTCTGCTCCATCTCCAAGGGTTTTCCCATCAAATTTCGGAGGAGCGACCTTCTGTAGGTCTTTTCCCAACTCCTCAGCCACCCTATTTAGATTTCCTTCATTTCCAGGTGGTTCAACATTTGTTTCTCCATCAGTTTCATTTGTGTTTAACCCTTGACGGCCAACTCGCCTCTCCTGTTCTAGTTCCTCAATTCTAGCCCCCTGACTTTGCAGCAAGGCCAAAATTTGGTCCAGTTTATCATTGGGATCTCCACGAGATCCTCCAATCCGCTGGTACACTCTATTCTCCATTTAAGGTTACCCTGGTTAAAGCACAACGTCATACGTAGTTAGGCATAGGTCCTAGAGTTGAACCTTGCCGCTCTGATACCAAAATGTAACGCTTGGGAGATAAGAAAAAGCATTTTAAATTGTTCAATCCGTTTCAAAAGTTTACTATAAAAATTATGCCATTAATAAGAGTTTTCAAAATAAACTCAATGTAAAAGAATTAAAACAAATTGCATTTCATGTATATAAAATATAACATTTGCATTCCATCATGATTATGCACATGGCCAATTATATCAATGCATTTTCACATATATTCACCCATACTCAAAAGAGATCAATAAACCAATAAATATTCATATTTGTGTGAGACCAATAACTTCAATAAATACATTTGTATCAATGTTACATCAAAATATCAATAACACATCTATTTCAATGTTGCAGTAACAAATGCCAAATAAAATTACATTTACAATGTGCTTCACAAGCCATTCCGGTAGGATACTCAAGTACATAAATAGTAAAATAAAAACTCTGATCCTCTAACCGCCGTGACACCATCGGTCTTCTTGCGAGCTAGGGCCAAGAGTGTGATTCAGGCACCTTTTCCGCCCAACCACGAAGTACATGACTTCCCTGGGTTCCTTCTTAACTAGAAGAAATCCTCGGCCCTACATAAGAAGCCTAGCAACCTGACACAGTAAAACAGGAGGGAACTCTCGATGCATGCCTGGTGCCTATATGCATTTCTAACATGAGAAAACATATTTCTTGCAACAGGAGGTGGTAGAGACCAAAATACATATATTTATAGGCTTTTAAAACAAATCCATCTATTTCAATGGTACAAGTGCTTGGCCAAGCATAAATAAAAACAAGTGGTAGTTTCAGAAAAGGTAAAACTACCGTCTCTGTGGATCCACCTTCGGCATCCTATCCCAGAAGTTACCAAAACACAGTATAATAAAGTGCAAATACAGAAAGTTGTGCATTTTCCTTATATGCTTTATGCATTTCATTGATTCTAAAAGAATTTCCTTCATTTATCCACATTCATAAAATATTTTTCAAACTGATTTCCATTCATACTTAGGTTTCAAATGAGAGTTTCAAAACATCTTTTGAGTTCCATTTTATCATGTTGAACAAAATAATAGGTTGTAAAGTTTTAGTATTAAAATAAAATCTGCTCTTTTCTCAGTAAATTTTCTCTTGTTTAGTAAAGAAGTATGTTTTCACTCCAAGCTACTCTCTTGAATGTTCTTGTTCAAGTTTGGTTTTCAAATGTAAAAATGTATGTACATCATGATATTTTCAATGTATGAACACAAGTAGAAGTAATAATTTTCTGTATAAAACAGTGTTCTCAGATTTATATATATATATATTTCTATATCTTGAAAAATTCAAGCTGATTTGAAAGTGAAATTCCCAATTTGCTACAAGTTTCTGGTTAAAAATATTATACAGAAACAGGATAATTCTTTCAGAAAAACAGAGGTTTGCAAATTTGCATCTGAGTTTTCTATTGTATGCTAATATTCAGAAATCTACATCTGTATGCAAACATAAGACAATGTGACCAAAAGAAGATCACCAATTTGCATGATTCCAAGAGATACATTTTCATATTTCCAGCTTCAAAGATACTGAGATGTTTATATATATATTTGTCTGAAATATATTCTGAAGATGGTTATACCTGTGTAAGTTCACATTTATATATATATATATATATACAGCTGAGTATATATATATATATATATGTTAAAAAAATACAGATTATCATATTCGTTTTCACCCTCACGTTTTTATGGCCGCACACACATAATGAACAGATTTTTATGGTTTCAAATGAGGTATAAGCACCCCAAAGGATGCTAGAAGGCCTTGCCTCTCCCATAGGGAGGGCGCGGGCTGTGAGGAGGCCACGCCCCCTCCACAGTCCGCGACCTGTGGAGGGCGTGAGCCTCCCCACAGGGCCATCCCTTCCCTTGAGACGGGCTGGGGATTAAAATCCCTTCCCCATACATTCAAAAAAAAAATTCTTAAAAACAAAAATTTGCCCAACATTCAACTGCAATTAAATTCATTCCAAAAGAATTTCAAAATAATGTCTGGTAAAAGTTTACATGCAAAATTTAGAGTATATATATATATATATGCACAGGAATGCAAATTCTTGTATATATATATATATTTATATATATATAATTTCATATGTTATCTTTTCTCTCACAATTTTCTGTACAAAAGAATAGCAAATGAGGGCAGTTTCATGAAATACATATTGCAAGAGAATATAACCCTACTCTGGAAGAAAGAAATTGGGCATTTTCTCAACAATGTAAACAAATGAAGAGAAGGTTTTTCCCCAGATTTAAAAATAAGACTTGAAGACATTTTCTCAGGCATTTGTATTCATTTTCTCAAAATCTTGCATACAAATTCTCCAATTTCATACTAAAATTCAAACTAGTTTAAAAGAAAAGAATGGAAAAACCTGGCAAATTACTCCAGTTGCAGATGTCCAGAATTTCATTCAGTCTCCTTCTCCCTGAGCCCTCGGTTATTTTCTCCCCCAGCTTCTATATTCTCTCCACCTTAAATCCTTATTCCCTTCTACCGAGAGTCATGCTAACCCTTTCAAAGTGACAGATGGATAATTTTCTTGGCAGATATTTACATGCAAAAATAAAGAAATAGCCACTTGCCGAGAACATTGTTGGTTTTAAGAAGAATTTCCAGAACCCAATTTTCTCGGGACTGTCTTTTCTATTTAATATTAGTTTCCTCTCTCCTAATCTTGGAATTTGAATTAAAACATATGCAAATAAAATATTTCCATTTTATTTCAATTTCATAAATAAATAAAATTTAATAAAAAGATTTTCAATTATTTGCACAGAAAGTGGGATAGATAATTCAATAAATATTTACTTCATAAACACATATTTATTTGGCTTGTTAATTAAAATAGATTTAATAAAAAAAAAAATCACAGTCCTTTTAAAACTACAATTAATAATTAATTTATATTTATGTTATTATTTTTATTATTTATTTATTCAAACCATTTATTACCTATTTTGTAAGTAACTCAAAACAATCAAATTAAAACAGACATTGCCTAAATGCAACTATATGATTTTTAGGTGCTATGTGTGTGACCGAGAGTTCTTCCTCTTTTACCCTATCGGGAAGCTAGCCTTCTTTCCTCAATCACACTCTTGGTCTTCAACCACCTGCAACTCAAGTGCACTCAAGCGTGCAACAACGAAATTGTATTAGTAACCGATATAGAGATATAAATCAAAGCAATAATTAAATCAATACTTCTATTTTGTTCTATCTTGCATATTTTAAAATAAAATGCGTTCACAATTTCAAAAGTAAATATTTTTTTTTCACATTTCCATACACCAAAGCATTGTATTATATCATATTACTCTAACACACACCATCATTCATATAATAAATCCACACAAAGCCATGGACAAAACAACATCAAAGTCTGAGACGTGACATAAACCTATTCGTGATGATAAACCTAACCCTAACAATAACCCTAACCCTAACCCTAACCCTAACCCTAATCCTAACCCTAACCCTAACCCTAACCCTAATCTTATTCGTGATGATAACCCTAACCATAACCCTAACCCTAACCCTTATCCATCTTCATGGTGATAACCCCATCCCTAATCCCAATTTTAACTCTAACCCTAACCAACATTTTATCATTTATAATATAATATATTAACTTATATTATATTATAATATTATTTTTATATTAAATATTCTAAAATATATTATTTATCTAAAATAAATAAAATAATATAGTATAATTAATCATATAGATAATAATTATATAATAATAATATTATATAATATTATATAATAATATTATTATAATAATAAATAATATTATTATTAATTATATTATATTATATAAATGTATTATATATAATATTATATTATATATAATATAATATGATATTATATTAATATTATAATATTATATATAATATAATATTATATAATAATATTATTATATAATAATATTATTATTAATTCATATAATATATTATTATTATTTTATTATATTATTATTTATCTAATAATATTATAATAAAATAATATATTAATTCATGTGACGTGTTGCCATATATATCTTAAATTTAAGATATATAAATTACGTTGAAATATATCAAGGCGTTTAATTTTTCACCATTCAACTTTAATATAGATGTATTAAATTGAAAAATTAAATGCCTCAACGTAATTTATATATCTTAAATTTAAGATATATATGCTATTTTTAAGTCATTCATATCAAATATAGGTCACTTTACTGTTATTTTTCATCAATTATTAGGTTATATTAAGGTTAATTATAGTAAGAATTATTTAAATATTATAGTTAAAATATAGATAATTTAAATACATGTATCTAAAAAAATTGGAAAGATATTACTCTTAAATGATTTTATTTACTCAAGAGTTATATTATTTTTCTTTTAAAATTATTGAATAATTGTTTCATTTTATTTATATTGTTTACTTTTGTTTATCTTAATTTTATTTGAAAATCTATTTTTATTTACTTTCTTTTTTTTTTTAATATGATGTAGGAGCATCCAATGGTGTAGGGGCAGTCTTGTATCACCCAAAAAAAATACTTTTCCTTATTTTATTTTAGTGGTTTTGAATCTCATGATAACACTTAAGGGGGTGTAAAATAGTATGAAGTCTGAAAAGATAAAAAAAAAATCACTTACTATTTTTAGTAAGTTTGCCTAAACAAACATGTATGGACCCAAAAATTTATCCCAAAGAGCGAAATTGAAAAATGCATCTGATGGCAATATAATCATCTCAATATCTTGTACTGTTTAAGAGATATTAAAGTTTTCGTCCCGAGAAATTTCTCCAACACAACTTCAAACTCAAATTTGAAACCCTTAGAAGCCTTAGAAAAGCTTGAAAAATGGACAAAATGATATATCATAAGAGTAAATCAGACACCCCACTTTGCATTCCACCTAGGGGGTACATCCCTTGATTGAATTTTTCAAAAATGGTGGGCATCACAGGTTCATGGGTAACGATCGTAGAGCAAGAATGACCAATGGAGAAGTTGCACAAGAGGGTTGGTGTCATGGAGAAGAAGTGCTTGGAGGTGGAAAGTATTGGTGCAGGTGCAAGCTTGGTAGGACAACATGATCGAGGTTTTTTAGGTGTTCATCACGCCATAGGAGCTAATGCAATCTTGTTGGGCAGAAGGGCTCCTAACCGTCAGAACCAGCAAAAGGCTCGATCTAGACCCTTGTTAGAATCTTCCAGAAGGCCCTGGTTTTACTCTAATAATCGGGATCGCATTTGGGGAGCGATCCCTACAGGGAGATTTTGGAATCAACCCAACGCAAATAAGAGGAAAGTGTATTTTCCACCACAATATTGGCGCAATTGGAACCCTCCCCTAGGCAGCCAAGGAAGTTTTCTTGGCCTCCCCTCAAGGAGCCTGCTTGGGGAATCAGAATGGGCAACTGAGGCAAAGCAAGGGTGAGACTACGACGACTCAACCTAACCACTGGAAGGGGAATCCTATGAAATGGAACCCAGGGAAGCACTTAGGGGTTAGTGGTCAAGCCAGTCAAGTCCCTCACTTTGTTGCTAAAGAAAATACAAAGTGAATAGAGATCGACATCCAGGGAACAATGTTCATGTGGAGCGGAAGGAAGAAGGTGTGTAGGAGAAATCTAACACAAGGAGAGATCTTGTTGTCTTTGGCAAAGGGGTTGTTATCAATGAGTCAAGAAGACATAGTAAGGCGATGATCATCCCTAATAAAACCCTAAGGAATTATGTGGACATGTTGAAGGAACAAACTTTCTTTCCAAAGTCGAGAGGAGGTGGTTGTTTTGCAAAAAAGATGGTGGATTGGTGGAGAGACTAATGGGGCAAAGAGGTATGCATCAAATTTCTAGCCTGCAACTTTCTTCTAATTATATGCCCATCACCACAATTGAAGCAAAGCATCATGTTTAAAAAACTCCTACAAATAGATGGAATAGGGTTTTACATTAAAGAGTGGGAACCAAATTTCAATCTCCACAAGCATGAATTGGATAGAATGAAAGCATGGGTGAATCTGCACAATCTATATTGGCATGAGGAGGTCCTAAGTCTAATAGGGAATCAATTGGGAACTTATATTGGGGTCGATAAAGCCTTACTTCATAGATAAATGAAGGCTTGGGTGAGAATTTGTGTAGAAATTAGCTCAAGCAGTGTACGCCCGAAAGAACCAAAAATTATCACGGAGGAAGGCAAGTGGTTCCGGGATTAGATTGGGATCTCTTGACTAGCAAGGTCCCCACTTTTTGAAAATTTGATGCCACAAGTAGGGCTTTAGAACCTAACGGGGGTTGCTTTGTTGAGTTAGGAAGGAAAGATGTGAATAACGAGGCAACGCCAATGGACAAGGAAAGTTGGACGTCCAGGAGACAGAATAGGTTGCTCATCAGGAGAATGGGGGATATGAGATCACAAAGGAAGAAGCTTTGGCTGCAATGGAGAATGTAGGTGGGGTTTTAGGAGGGTCCCCAAACCCACAAGGAATGGAGGGACTAGGGTGGAAGTTGTGGGGATGGAGGAAATTATGGGAGTGGGATGTGAACTGATGCGTTATGTAGCTCTTACAGAGGAAGAAGTGAACACATATATGGGTAATGATGATGGTTGCAACCTAGATGTTCAAGCTCTGAAGGATAGTAACCCTATAGAATAAGGTGAGGTTTGAGAGCTAGAGGTAAAGGTTGCTTCACTGAAAGATAATGCAAATCCCTTAGCCACCTTGGTGACTCAGGGGAAAATGGGATTGAAATCAAGGAACAAAGTCAAGAAGTCACTAGATTGCAAGGAAGGCAGGAGGAAAGGTAGGTTGTCAAACATAGAGAAGAGGGCTATGGATGGTATGTAGAAGGCCAATAGAAACTCACCATGATGCTAAGATTAGGGAAGGGTGGTACCCTTCACAAGGAGCAATGAGGATCATATTGTGGAATGTTAGGGGATTAAACACCCCTAACAAAAAGCACCTTCTAAGGCACTTCATGTAGATGTCAAAAGTTGGTGTCCTCATGATTCATGAGTCAAAATTAAGAAATATAGAAGTGGAAATGTTCAAGAAGAAATGCAAAAGTTTGAACGTTGAGCAAGTGGAAGTTGCAGGAGCCTTAGGGGGTCTGCTAATGGTTTGGATATCTCATGTTGCTTATCTAAAAAAGGTTGCGAGAAATAACAATTGGTTAGACTGCAAAGTGAGAAGTATTTCATCAAATTTGATCTTGACATTAATCAATATTTATGGCCCCTCAATTTTCATTAAGAAAAGGGAACTGTGGGCAGAGCTTAGTGTTTTCTACAACAAGGTATCCCCTAAATGTTCCATTTTAGGGGGGTGATTTCAATGCGATCATGCATAGTGAGGATAAAATGGGGGGTATGCAAATAAGTATCAATCCCAAATGGATTTTGAGAATTTTGTAAGGGGGGATGATCTGTTTGAAATTCAAATGGAAAATGAAAAATACACATGGAAAAATCAAAGGTTGGGCTTCAGCCACATTGCAAAAAAACTAGACTAATTTTTTATAAGTAGGAGGTATTTTCCATAGTGTGTCAAATTATTTTATTGCTATTAGGATTCAACTATGTAGTTTTACGAGTCAAACTCATTGACCCATGTTTCATGAGTAGTGGTTCACAAAAACCCATCTCTCATGATAGTGAATGGTCCACTTAGCACTCATTGCATCTAGATGATGCTCACAAAGGTGAAGCACTAGGCCTTCCCGGGGGGTCACCCATCCTAGTACTACTCTAACTCAAGCACGCTTAACCATAGAGTTTCCCCCAAGGTTAAAACCACTTAGCTTGCAACCCCATTTGCAAAACCTTTAGCAAGTGTTGTTCCTTATGAACCATTCATTATAGACTAATTTTTGTTTAAAGGAGAGTTGGGAGCTTTCTTGTTCATCTTTGAAGGAAGTATTTTACCCCAATCAGGGTCAGATCACTATCCCATTAAGCTGGAAATAATGGGTGAAAAGAGACCTATGAGATGTCCCTTTAAATTTGAAAACATGTGGTTCAAGGATCAAGATCTTCTAGGGTTGATTGACACATGGTGAAGTGGATGGAAAGTTGAGGGAACCAAGATGTTTAATGTGGTATCAAAACTGAAGCTCCTCAAGAAACAACTAAAGGAATGGAATAGGACCCATTTCAAAAACATATTCGAATCTAAATGCAAGCTAGAAGAAGAGTTATCAGCTCTTAATGTAGCGGTATTATCCTTAGGAATGGACAATGAAAATTACTTCAAGGAAAAAGAGTTGCTCAAAGAATATGAGGTACAAGAACAAGAGGAAGTGTATTGGAAACAAAAATCTAGGGAGATCTAGATATCAGAGGGGGATACGAATACTAAATACTTCCATAACAATACTAAGGCTCGAAGAGAAGTCAATAGAATTACATGTCTACGAGGAGTTGATGGTACAATCGTTAAGTCTCCTAGGGGTATTGCTAAGGAATCAATCACCTATTTTGAAAATTTGTTAAATAACATAGAAGGATCGAGTCTTGTATCACAAAATTAGATTTTCAAGCTGATCCCAAAGCTGGTCAACGAAGGGAAAAACAATATGTTGATGAGTGAATTCACAATGGAAGAAATCAAGGTTGTTGCATTCCAGCTTCATCCAGATAAAGCACCTAGACCAAATGGGTTTCTAGCGCACTTCTTTCAAAAAATTTGGAGCACTATGGGAAGTGAAGTGGTTGCTGCAATAAAAGACTCAAGGAGCTCGGGAGTGGTTCCAAGGGAAATGAACAACACCTTTATTGCTTTGATTTGTAAAAAGCAAAATTCATCAGCATTAGATGAGTTCAAACCCATAGCCCTATGCAATACATTATACAAAATCATGACGAAAGTAGCAGTGAACAAACAAAAAAAATCTGCTAGAGATCATTTTGGAGGAACAATCAAGGTTCATGCCTAGGAAGTCAATTTTGGAAATGGTCATTATTGCACAGGAATCCATTCACTCTATTCAAAAAACCAAAAAACAACGCATGTTGCTGAAATTGGATATCAAAAAAGCATATGATTAGGTGGATTGGAGGTTTATGTGCAGGGTGTTGCTGACCTTTGGGTTTGACAAAAGGTGGGTAAATTGGATGTTGAATTGTATTGCTAGTCCCAAATTTTCAATCATTGTGAATGGCACTCTAGAGGGTTTCTTTGAAGCATCGAGAAGAATTAGAAAGGGAGATCCTCTCTCACCCTTTTTTTCCATTATCATGCTTGAAGCACTAGGAAGGGCAATCAGTGTTGTAGCAAGTGCTAGGAAGTTGGAGGAAATTCAAATAACAAGCAATGTGCCTACTGTAACCCATCAATGGTTCACAGATGATACTATGCTTTTTTGGGCTGCAAAATGTTGTGAATCCCGCAAGCTAAAGGAGATACTAGATCTTTACTCGGAGGCCTCGAACCAAGAGGTAAGTGAGGCAAAATCGAAAGTATATTTTTTTCACTCTTCCACACAAAGAGCAAGAGATCCTTAGAGTTATGAGATTTAGGAAAGGTCAATTAACATGCACATACCTTGGCTTGCCTTTAGCAAAGGAAGTGAGTAGTGGCAAGTTATGGGACCCCTTGATAAATAAGGTAAATAGTCAGATGTCAACATGGAAAGGGTGGTGGCTATCATGGGTCATCATGTTAGTTATGCTAAAGGCAGTTATTTCCATGCTTCCAATTTATTTAATGTCATGTTTGATATTTCCCAAGGGGACATATCAAACTTTAAACCAAACCATGAGGAACTTCTTCTAGAAAGGGAATGCAAACAAGAAAAAAATTGCGTTAATCGCATGGGATAGGATATGCATAGCGAAGGATGCAAGGGGAACAAGTTTGCAGGATCTTTTGAGATAGAAGAAAACATTAGTGTCCAAGCTAATTTGGAAGATGTATACAAAGAGCAAGTTGAAATCGATCCAGATTCTTTAGAACAAATATCTAGGGAATGACAATGTATGTAGCATCTTCACTGCCAACTCACTTCCTAGAGGTTCAAGAGTTTGGAATTTCATGCCAGAGTGTAGGTCGCTAATTATAGTTTTTATCTTGGGATATTCATGATTGCAGGACATTGTTGTTTTAGGACTCGTGAGGGGGATACCCTATAATAGATAGTTTGGAAAACCTACATCAGAAAAAAGGTATACTACTGCAGCTTTAGGAATAAAGGTGAGAGATTACTTGGAGATCAACCATGTTGAAGGGATCAGCAGATGGCAATGGAAGGACTTCAGCAAGCTAAATCTACCTGTTGTTGAAATCGCGCAGTTGCAATCGATTCTTAAAGACATCATAATGATTCGAGGGGGTAAAGATAGGTTGGTTTGGATTGCTGCTAGCTTAGGGCAGTACAATACTAAGGACAGTTTCTTGATGTTGGAGAAGCAAGATAGGAAGACCTCACTCCCATGGAAATTATGTTGGGACATCAAATTCCTTCAAAAAGCTAGGGTCTTTTCTTGGACCACAATCCAAGGGAGCATTTTGACTACAAATAGGTACTTAGTAGAATGGGCTATCATAGCCCATCGTGGTGTGTAATGTGTAAATCAAGTGAGGAAGAAGCAAATCACTTTTTCCTTGGATGTCCCTTTCCTCAAGAGTATTGGAATTGATTGTGTGTGAAACTAAGATGGGTAGGTGCCCTTATGAATGACATTTTCTCCCTTTTCAAATCATGGCCCTTATTAAAAAGGAAAATGATGTATTCAAGCATATGGCTAATTAGCCCATCCATTCTAATTTGGGAGATATGGAAAGAGTGGGATAGGGGAATATTCCATGGCAAAGAGATGAAAATATCATCCTTTCAAAACAAGGTGGAGGCAGTCATAATTGAGGTTGTGAATAGTAGAGTTTCAAGAATGAATCCCCAGAAATTGGAATTCACGGACTAGGATGCAAATTTGAGAATTGGGTGGCTTGGTCTCAAGATCCTAGAATTTGGTAGTTAAGGGGCAACAGGTCAGTAAGAACCTTGTGCTAAGGCGGTTTGGAGGCCTCTCACTCAATCATGGGTCAAACTAAATTTCGATTGGGCATTACGATGGAACCCAGGAAGGTCGGGGGTAGGATACATAATCCATAATTGGAAAGGGGCTATAGTGGGGGAACTCTCGACCCCTCTTCCTAATGGGATGAATAACACAATAGAACTATAGACGGTGATTCAAGGGCTTCAATTCTACTAGGAGCTTAGGTGCAAAAGCATCAAGGTGGAAGGCAACTCGACTTTGGTAATAAGTGCTCTCAGGTTGGGCAATATTTTAAATTGAAAGTTGCAAAGGCTGGTGGAGAGAGCTATTGATCTATTGGGGAAGTTTGAGCACTATATGGTGAAACATACATACAAAAAAGCCAATTTTGAGGCGAACAAATTAGCAAATCTTGGTGCAAATGGGATTATTAAGAAACAATTTGTTTCCTTTTCTCAAAGGGATTAGCGGTTGTTGCATGTGTATTCGTGTCGCAGATACAAGTGATGGGAGGGTTGTTGGAGGTGGTTGACAAGGGTGCACAACCTAAGTTGATGGCCTGGAACTTTGGGTGTCCTCGAAGGCTTGGTTCAATTTGGGTTGAGATTGGGATTCTATAGGAATTTATAGTGTATGTGGCACTTGCTTGCTCATTTGTTTTGGTGCAAAGATTAAGCCTTGTTGCAGTGAGACGTGTAGGGTTGACAAGTGGCACCCGCTTGCTTTCTTTGGTGCAAATCTGATGCATTATTGTTGTGTGGTGTGTTGGGTTGACAAGTGGCGCCTGCTCACACATTTTGGCACTAAGCTTAAGCCTTGCCGAGAAGTGGTGCACTAGGTTGATAGGTGGCGTCTGCTTTCTTGCTCTAGCACCAGGCTTGATCTTCATTGCGAAGAGGAGGGTTGAGGGCACTTAAGGCTTATGGAACTTCAACGCTTGGGAGCACATGGTGAATTCTTGCGCTCCCAAACATCATGGTCCAGTGTTAGGACATATACACATGGTCTCATCGAGCTACTTTGTGTTTTATTCCCAAGATTTTGTTGCAAGGAGGCGTAGCAACGTGACAGGTGGAAGTCTGGTTGGGACTTTCGTACTTCCCTTAGAGACACTTGTCTAGCACATGTAACTAGGCTTGCCATTTTGGAGGTTCTCTGTGCTATAGCCTAAATTTAATGTTGAAATAACAAAACTCCAACACTTGAGTTGATTTGACACCTACGGAACAGATTAATTAGGAAGTCATGTCACTCAAGCTAGCTTAAGTATCTTAACGCGTGGACCAACTTAAGGTGTTATGGTGAGTCATTAACATTCAAGCTCTCGTACATGTGAGAAGTATATGGGAGGATTTTATTTTCCAAAAGTGTTGCACTGACATATTGCAATCTTGGCATGCTTTTAATTACCAAGCTTCGACACGAGCAAACTATTCTTTAAAGGGTGAACACGATGGCTGAATAGTCAGTATGTTTGGTGCTTTTTGTAGACACCTAGAAATTATCACTAAGCCTGTGAATTTATTAAAACCCCCTTTTTCATCTTTGGTAATTAAATAATCTTAATTATTTAATTATTACCTAATGTTGTAAATTCTTCTATTAATTAAATAATATAAATTATTTAATTAATTCATTTTAGCCTTTTCTACATAAATAAATTAAATTCTATTTAATTAAATAACTCATTTTCCTCTCACTTTTTGAATTAAATTTCTATTTAATCAAAAAGTGACCTCACTTTTTTCCTCTTGCAATGAGATAATATTTCCATTATTTAAAAATTCACTTTCCTCTTTGAAAATCTAGAATTTATATGTTGTCGTGCTAATGAGATTAGAATCTTCAATATTTTGCTTTGTCATTGTCATAGGCCTATTTTCATACTCAATAAAAATCTGAGGGAAATATCATACTCAAGCAAAATGGAGAAGAGCAATGGAGATAATTCAATGGATGCATGAAGGATTGAGTGAGATTGTTTCATTTTTTTTACGCTTTTATGTTTTCATTGTTCTCGATAGTTGATTGGGGTTTTGGTGTTTATCGATCTAATAATACTTTAAATTTGAAAAATATGACCCTAATATAGATGGTGAACCTAACCTGAACTGTGCCCATATTTTGCTTGCAATGTCTTGCATTGACTATTGTGGATTGTCTTCTGGATTTCGTTTTGGCAACATAAAAGCTTTTCATCAAATTTAGAGTGGAATTTTCTAGTTTAGAGTTTTAATTTAGTTTAGATTTAATTTGTATTTGATTTAATTTAAATTCAAATTTAATTTGGATTAATGTAGTTTAGATTTAGAATATTACTAATTTAGAATTTAGATTTAAAGTTTCTAATTTAATTTAGATTTAAAGTTGCTAATTTAATTTAGATTTAAAGTTTCTAATTTAGATTTTAGATTTTAAGATTCTAATTTAATTTAAATTTAAAGTTCCTAATTTAATTTAGATTTAAATATTTTAATCTAGATTTAGATTTAATTTAATAGAGATTTATATTTTTCTTTTTTAATTTAGATATAGATTTTTTCTAGTCTAATTTAGATTATTTTTATTTAATTAGATTTTAAATTCTTAATTTAGATTTTTAGTTTAACTTAGATTTTTAGTTTAAATTAGATTTTTAGTTTATTTTAGATTTTTAGCTTAACTTAGATTAGATTATTATTAATTTTCTTAGCTAGAGTAAATGTTAATGTTTTCTTTAGTTTAATTTTTTATTTCAAGACTGATTTTGTTAATTTGGTCTTTCGCAGGATCGTTTGTCCAAGACTCAAAAAATAAAAAACTCCCACCTATCGAAGACTGAAAATCAAAACTACTAACTAATTCGATGCAAGACGCGGTCAAAGAATGTGATTTGAAACTGAGTATATTCATTTTATTAGATCACATTTTTTTTGGGCTTAAAAAGAACTTAGGAGTGTATGCCATGTCTTCTTTAGTTTTTGAATGTTTTTACCTTTAGAGGGCCTGCCACACCGCTTCGAAAGGTGGGAATGACCCAAGCGGTAATGGGATAAAGCCAAGCTCTTCTAAATCGCTATATAAATGTGTGGTTGCGATAAAAATTGCAATTGACGAGAAGTGATACGTGATAACTCTCCCTTAGTATCTTTATGATGCGAAAGCCCTTGTTCTAAGGGTTGGGAGACCTCTCAAGGGTGTTTATCATAGTATCCCTTGAACCGAATGCCCTTACTAGAAACATTTGTGTAGAAAGCCAAAATCCTTCTATCTGTTGGTGCAGGAGGTTGGCCCTCTAAAGTTGTCCCACACTTTTGCGGTTCATTGTAGATATGGAAAATTTCTTGAGATCCTTGTGGTCTTATGGAATTTAGAACTTGGTATGCCCGAGAAGTGAGTATCCTGGAGGGGAGCCAGTGCTACCTAGGAATAGTGCTACCAAGCTCCTAGGTCATCCACTCTGAATAGGCATGGCTGGGAGAAATCCCAAGTGGGAACCAATAGATATTGCCCTAGCCAACCATAGGATTTGTTATTGAATGTGCATGAGTGTCTTCTTTAAAAATAAAATTGCCATTTTGTCTTCTTATTTGTTAACATAACAAATTTCCAAAAACAATCTTTGAAAACAACATTGCTAAACACCAACTTGACCAAAAACAAGAAAGTTCAAACACAAAATGTTGTCCCAAAATTTGCAACTTGTGTCAAATTTAAAAGTTATCATCCAAGTCCTTTCACAACATGGCTTACCATATGATTGGATACCTTGTTTCAATATGTATGCCACTTTAGGTGGTGCAGAAGCACCATTAAATAAATTTTGTCAATTCAAGAAGATAATGTATAGGCTTTAGATTTTGGGTGAATTTTGTCTAAAATAAGGTCTTGAGACCATTTTATAATGTAATTAGTCATGATTGAGTCATATTTAGGTGTTTAGTGGGTAATTTTGGTTGATATTGCAAAAAATTGCAAATTGTGCAAAGTTGTCAAATTCAAAAGTTGTAAAAGTACATTTTGAAGGAAGACCAACGGTCATATCATTTAAAAGTTAGTTTGAGAAGTTGAAACAGTTGAATCCCGATGGGAAAAGGTATAAGAAGGGTGGAAACCTCGTTGGAGGATTGATTTTGAAGTTTGTAAAAAGACTTCAACAAAATAAAGCTTTGTTTTCCTTTAAAATTATGAATTTTCTTAATATTGTAGTGACTGTACGGCCCGTACAACACCACTTTGATTCAATTTATTGTGGAATTGCATAGTATTTTTTTCTAAGTCTCATTTGACACCATTTAGAAGGATTATCATCACATTTTGTGCATTTAACTGATATTTTTTCTCAAACCGAGTCTGAAAACAGGGTTGTGAGGGTTTTGATAGTTTAAATATGTTTTAACCCATTCCACCTTTCTTTCTGCTATGTTACTTGGTGGAATGGGTATATTTCATTAGGGGAATGTGTATGGGAGTCTTGTGAGTGCAGGGGAGGCTTGGGAATGGTGTTGGGTGTGAAGCCCTAGTGTAAGATATTGAGTTTTCTTGAGGAAAAGTGAGGTTTTGATAAGGAAAAGTGGGAATCTGGTTGGGGCAGCAAGATTTTTTGTTGTTTTGAGTTTGTATAGGCTATGTTGGACCTGTTTGAATAATTGTTAAGTGTGTGAGCGTGGGAAGTGTAGTTTTCAATAAGCCCTAGGCTTTCTAGGCTTAAAGAGAGGGTTTTGTAGTTTGGTCATTGGAAGGTTGAATTCCTGAGATTTGATTGAGGAATATTTGGATTTGACACATTTATACTACTTCCCAATTGGGTTTACAAGTTTTGGAGAATATTTGTGAGTGGTTTCATTAGAAAAGTGGCCTAATTTGAGGCCTAGAAAGCGTGTAAACCCTAATTTGAACAAATTGTTTTAAGGAAGTCAATTGTAATCTGTTAGTATGTTATTGAGTGTCAAAATGGGTCCCTGAAATGGGTCAAGTCTTGGTCTAAAAGGATATGATTGTGAAGTTTTACCCGATTGAGTCAAAATGCAATGCTACAAGGAGTTAAGTTGATTTGATGAAAAGTGAAGAATATGAGTTTGTGACTTGGTGAGTGATGTTGTTGGTTGGAATTGTGTTTTGTGTGATTGCAGGACCTCCCCTAATTTCATCAAAGTGGTATCAGAGAAAAGGTACTAGGTCTTTGTGGAGAAATTTTGAAGATTGTGAAAGAAAGCTTGGAAGGTGAAGAGGCAAGATTGTGAAGATGCCTCCAAAAGGAAAGAATATAGAAAAGGAGATGAATGAATTGAAGAGTCGGTACATAAGACAGATCAGAGAACTGAAAGAGAGAATGGCAGCCTTAGAAACCAATAAGAGAAGAGAAACAGTTAAAAGCAGTGAATCAGAGGATGAAGATGATGAAGAGTTTGAATATGTTGAAGAAGAACTTGATCCAAAAGATCAGAGAATGGCCAAGTTGGTGAAGGCAGTAGAAAGTGACAAGTACAAGGTGAAAATAGATGTGCAAAAGTTTGGAGGAAACTTGAATGAAGAAGAGTTGTTAGATTGGATATCTTCTTTGAACAACTATTTTCAATGTGAAGAGATTTCAGATGAACAGAGAGTCAAGATTGCAAAAACAAAATTAAAAGGCCATGCACTTGTATGGTGGGATTATCTACAATCAAAAAGAAGGAAGCAAGGCAAGTCCAAGATTGCGGCATGGGACAAGATGGTAGCAAAATTAAAAAGTAAGTTTATCCCTTCATATTATTCAATTCAAATGTTTAAGAGATTGCAAAATTTAAGGCAAAAGGAAATGGATGTAAAGGTATACACTAAGAATTTTATAGATTGAGCATGAGATCTAATCATAATGAAAATGAAAATGAAAATGAGAAGATTGCTAGGTACTTTGGTGGTTTGAGAATGAACATATAGGATGAGTTGGCCTTGACAAATCCTAGGAGCGTGGAGGAATGTTATCAAATGGCATTGAAGGTTGAAGATAAGGTGAAGAGAAGACAAGAGAAAATAGTTAGAGGAAGAGGAAGCACCATGAGAGGAAGAGGATCTTTCTCTACTCCAAGACAAGCAAATGAAAATTAGGAAGAACCAAGCAAAAGAGATGAACAAGTTGCAAACTTTAGAGGAGGTTATAGAGGCACAAGGGGCAGATTTGGAGGTGGAAGGAATTCTAACACTTTTTTAGGAAGATGTTACCATTGTCAAGAGTATGGTCATCCTGCTTGGAAGTTCCCTGAGAAGATTGGTTCAACTTCAAGTGGAGTAGAAAGGAAACTTGATAGAAGAGTGCAAATAGTTCATGAAGATGAAGCTGGAAGTTCAAGTTCCAATAAACTTGTTGCTACTCCTGAAGTTGGTGAGATGTTGATCATGAAGAAACAAGTTTTGAAGACAACAAAGGAGAGAGAGTTGCTTCAAAGAAGAGCATTGTTTAGGACAACCTACAGATGTAAGAACAAGGTATGCAAAGTGATTGTTGATTCAGGTTGTACTGATAACATCGTGTCTAGTGAGATGGTGGAAAAGTTGCATTTGCATAAAGTACCTAGGGAAAGGCCATATAAGGTTTCATGGGTTAGTAATAATCAATCTTTGGTGGTGAGTGAACAAGCCATAGTTGAGTTTCAGATTGGACAGTATAGATATGAAGTCCTTTGTGATATATTACCCATGAATTGTTGCCATATGTTGTTGGGAAGGCCCTGACAGTTTGACAGACCAGCCTTGTACAATGGAAGGCAAAATACTTACATAATTGAAAAAGATGGGAGAGAGTTTATTTTAACTCCATTGAATGAGGGATTAAATTGACAAGGTGAGATTATAATGTTAAGGAGAAAAGAGTTTATTATTGTTGATGAAGGTAAGAGCATAGATTTGGCAGCCAATGCAAGGAATGATAGAGTGCAGACAGTAGGAAGAAGGAATAAAGATGATTTGTAGGAAGATGGAAAGAAAAATGTTTTCATGTGGAAGAGGAAAGTAAATGGAAGTGTGTCTCGGACTGAGATAGAGCAGTGTGAGTGTAAAGTGCTTGTGAGGAAGCAAGAGGTGAGTGATAGCATCATGGTTGGGGTAGTT
>VDFB02145159.1:0-27894 GCA_007258455.2 Sequoia sempervirens
TCCTAGAGGTTTAGTATGCCAGCATTTATTAGCTCACTGAAGAACTGAATGAAAAGGGGACATTCTGCTGGCAGCCATGACAGAATCAAGATCTCCATTGCTTCCAATCTAAGCATGATTTCTACTATGTTGTTTTTGGTTTTCTTTACTTTTTTATTTTGGTTTAAATGGGAAATTTCCATTGGTCCAATGGAACTTTTCATTTTTGATATATAAGTTTCATATCTTCAATTATTTTACAACTAAATGCTCAGTAACTCAGTTATAAACCAAAACTAGGATCCACTGTGTAGGATTTTAGTGGATACTCACATTGGATATATGGTACCATTGATGACATTTAGTTTTTATGTCAGGAACAATGATCAGTTAAGTTGAATGGGCCTATAAATGTAGTATAGGATGGGTTCAGAGTTTGTACTTATCACAGAAATGGAACAGACTTTGTATATGTTTTCTTTATTATAATTTACAATACAGAATTCCTTGTTTCCAATTAAAAAAAAATTATCCTTATAATCAACATAATGTAACTATCAAGCCCAATCATTCACGAATAAATATATTTCTAGTTTTTTCATAGATTTAATAACATACGTATATTACTTAAAAAATGGGATTAATTTGGGACTTACAAAAGTATCACAATCTACTAAGTGATTGAGCATTCACTTAAATGGCCTCCCAAAGACAAAAAGATTCCAAGCAAATTATTTTCAAAACCCATAGAACTTACCAACACTATAACTTCCTCAAGTGTCCTTTTATAATCAACATCTTCAAACTTGTCAAGAATATCTAGCTCATGATTTGCCAAGTCAAAAAGAACCTGTCAAAGTAAACAAAACATCAATTAATTATGTTCACTAAACACAACCAAAAAATTTAGAAAGAAAGCATATTGGAGAACAAATCATAACTATTAACCTGAACACCATCCAATGATATATGCACTGGTCTATTCAACAAATCAAAACCAAACTTTCTGCATGTTTAAATGTTAGTCATCCACAAGAACAAAACTGGAGGAGAATAAAAATAATATTAATATTAAAAAATAAAGCATAGAATAAAATCAATATCTAGACAGTCTGTAAGGCATCTACGGTTGATATAACATATGACAGAAAGAAAAACACTATGCTCACGAGTGACCAAAAATAACAGATGACATAGGCAAGTAAAACATATATATATATATAGTAATTAATATCCCATATGAGTGCCATGGTTTATAAACATCCCAAAAATAACTGAAAAAGAAAGTGTGCATATAAAAAGGCTTATAAAAATGTAGAGACATACAACTATCATGCTAAAGATGTTAGCATGTAAAGAACAGTTATCATCACTAGTCAAGCAATCTTATCAAACAAAATTAAATTCCCTCATAACTGTTGTGACCTTTTCACACATCACCCCATTCAAAATGGGGACCCCCCTAAATTTTTCTCCATTCTAGTCTTTTGGCTTTGGTTTTGTATCTCTCTCTCTCTTTTTGTCTCTTTCTGCTATCTGTCTTTCGGGGATGTGTCCGTCATCGAGCTTAAACGTGAAATTTGGCCAAGACTGAGAATTAGGGTTTTGAACTTTCCAGCCAATTTGTGGTCAAACAAGGTGAATAAATTGAAATTTGAGACTAATGTTGATGTCAGTATGCTTCCAACAAGTTTTCATTGAAGTTTCATCAAAATCTAGCTACTTACTATTTTTAGTAAGTGTGCAATTCAGAGTATTCTCTCAGCACTTTTGAAGTTTTGATCGTCACACCGCATTTAGAACACATCAAGCTACTCGTCTACAAATTTTGAGCCAGAACAGACAACTTACTATTTTTAGCAGTTCAGCTTCCGAAGCAAATTTCAAGGTTTATATGTGAAGTTTTTCAATGCATGTCTGGGGATTCTTTCTGGGTTTTCAGAAAGCTTCGCGATGGTGTAACATGCAAAATGAGATAATGACTTTCATAGTTCAGCCTTCAGAGGCTATTTTTAGGGTTTGCATGTCAGGGTTTTCTTTGCATGTCTGGTGATTCCTTGTGGGTTTTTCAAGAGCTTCGCGATGATGTGACATGCAAAGCCAGATGATTGGTTTTCAGTGACTTACTATTTTTAGCAAGTGCATTCCAACAGCTCTATCCCAGAGAATCAGAACCACAAACAGGGCAAAGTGCAACAAAAATGAGGTCAAACGGAGGTCGTTTGATATGCATGCAAGTCAAATTAGGGTTTCCAGCTTCGGGACCCAAAAAAAGGGGTAAAAAGTCAGAATTTCTGAAAACCGGTGTATCTCACTGCGATTAGCATCTTTCAAGCTATCCACCGGTAAAATTTGAAGGCAATCAGAACACTTACTATTTATAGTAAGGCATTCCAGAAACTGGCTAAAAATAGTAAACCAGCAGCAGGCGCCAGTGTTAATGGGCGGGTCACCCGATGAGGAGCACGTCATTCGAATTTCAAGTCAAATGGAGTTGTGGAGACCTCAGAAGCGGGCAGTTACTATAAATAGTAAGTCACCTTCAGAAATGGGCTAAAAATAGCAGGCCAACTCAGGATAGCAGTGTGAACAGGCTGACAAGGTCATGAGGGTCCTATGCCTAAAATATCAAATCGTTTCGAGCTTCAAAAGTATGGAAATCAGAGGACTTACTATAAATAGCAGGGTATAGAGAAGCTGGCTGGCAGATGAAAATTTTCTAGGTAATATAGATATTCTCCCTCCAAATGCGCCCAAAGAAGAATGAGGATGTCAAAAAAATTCTAAGTTTGACCAAATATCCTCCTCCCTAGGCCAAATGCGCCCTCCTCACAAGCAAAATGATATAAAATATTCTAAGTCAAATGTGTTATCCTCCTCATATGCTAAAATGCGCCCATGCTAAACAATAAGTCAAAGAGTCAAAGGTGTTGTCAAAGATGTTTCATCCACCTCCATGGGTGAAATGCGCCCATCCTCCTCATATGCTCAAATGTGCCAAGTTTAGAAGAAGGTCAAAGGGAAAGCGTTGAACTTGAGAAGTTAATCCTCCTTCATGCATGAAATGCGCCCAAATGAGGGCATGTCAAGACAAAACATATGCATGCAAGGAGGGAATATTCCAAAGGGCATTGAAAAGACATTTTAAAATCCACTTCACTATGCGAAATGCGCCCAAGTGTAGAATGAAGTCAAAGGGGTCAAAGATGGCGTTGCAAGTTTATCCTCCTACATACCTAAAATGCGCCCAAATAAGGATGAAGACAAAAAAAAATGTTGACTTTCCTCTCCAACCTTTGAATGCGCCAAGTAAAGAGTGAATTTGAGTTGAAAAGTGGTTAAGTAAAGGTGAAGTTGATGAATATTGCTAGGCGTGGAAATAAATATCCTCTTCAAGTGTGAAATGCGCCCAAGGGAGAGATAAAGTGCTAGGCAATGTTGAAATTAAAAATATCCCTCATGACATCCAAAATGCGCCCAAGGCATTGGAGAAAATTGTGCTAAGTGAGTTAAGAATTTTCCTCACCACAGGCAAAATGATTGAAGTGAATGAAAATTTTCTAAGGCAAATTCTTCCTTGATGCTTAATATTGATGGAGTTTAAATATTTTTCTAAGTGTCAACAAAATTCCACCTCCCTCTAGGAAAAACGCCTAAGTCTTGTGGAGATGTGAAATTTTCCTGAAGCATGAGTAAAATTGCTAATGGATGAAGTCAGAAGATGCCAGCTTCACAAAGTTGATTGGAAAATTTCAAGTCAGAGCAAGAAAGTACGCCCAAGGATGAAGAAACAAATTATATGTGGTGAAAAATATTTTTCTAAGGTTTTAAATTCAAAAATTAAATGAACCCCTTCGTTTGTAGACCCATAAATTCGCCGCCTTCTGAAGGAAATTTTCTTCTGGGTATTGGACGTCTGCGATGAGGAATGGATTTTAAAGTCTTCCACACTTCACCAAGGCCTTCAGGGTGAGGATTTTTTATGGGCACAAGATTGATGAATTTCCTAAGGAAATTTTTAAAAAAAAAAAATTCTAAGGCAAGGAATAAAATGTGTTGTGGTCATAAAAATACCTGGGCAGATGAATTTGAAATTGAATGACTAGATGATTTTTTATCAGGTTCCTGATGAAAACAATTTTCTCGAGCCAGAGTTGATGAAATATCAGAGTGAACGCCTCAGCCGGTGAAATGAAAAGGGAAGCTCAAGTCTCTAGCTGCACTCTAAGGGGGATGAATGGTAATGCGGAAATATTCTAAGGCAAGAGGAATTTAAAGGAAAAAGTGGTGCTGGAGGAAAATAATGAACCCTATCAGATGAAGAGATCACTCAAACCTCAAAGATCAGAGCATGAAAATCAGATGAGTAAGGTAAATTTATATTATGAAGTGTTTTGATGCTCTTCTCCTTGCTTGTTTTACAAGATGAACGTCGAAGCCAGAGCACGATGACTTGAAGTGATGAAGCATGATGATATTACAACCTTCGAAGGGAGATAAAGTTATGAGTTTCGAGCTCTTCCACGAGATCTTGGTTGCACCCAAAGCATGAAAGAAGAAAAGTTGCAAGAAATGGCTAAGTGTTGGAGTTTCTCTTCAAGGACTCAGTGTGCACCCAACTCAGTTAGGCAGGTGGCATAAAAAATGAAGGCCCTGAGGTTAGAATTGATCCTCAAGTACTTCAAGGTTGAAGAACAACATTAAGGAGGAAAATCATCATCAAGTAGGAGAAAGAAGTTGCAGTCTTGGAATTTCAAAATGAGAACGTGCCTGCCATGCCAGAAGTTGAAGCTGTTTGATCAGGTCTGCAGTCAGGAAAGAAGAATAATGTGAGCGCGTCTATGAACAGGGATCTTCTAGAAGATGGTGGCCATTAATTGCTCATTTATTGCCCCAATCCTCTTTGTCACAGTTTTTAGGGTGAATCTTGTTTAGGGTTGAGGTGGCACAATCTGGGCCATCCAGCAGATTGTAATCTAAGCCGTCTGTTGGATTTGGCCAGCTATATAAAGGGGGAGTCCCCCTCATTTGTACTGATTAGAGTTGGAATAGCAGAGAAGGAATAGAGAGAAATTGATAGAATAGAAAGTAGAATAGTTTGATAGTATAGTTTAGATTGAAAAGGAAGGAAAGTCTTCCCTTTGAATACTTTGTAAGGACTTGTCGTGAATGCTTTCATAATAAAAGAATTCTTCATTGATGGTGATTTCTTCTTTGTTATAAGTAGTTGTCGAGGCTTCTTCATCCTTCCAATTCACGTAGCATCTTGAAGTAGCTTAAAGTAGAGTAGTTTTCATTTTCATGCAAGTAGATGTTAGCTGTGGATTTGTGGTGTCAATCGAGACAACTTCATTTTTATTCATACCACTAGCGGCTTGCTGACGGCAAGTTTGCCTTGTGTGGTCAACTGGAAAATATTACAAACTTAACTTCGATTGTGATTCAGGTGTTTGTATGCGTCGTTCTGATGGTACTTACATGTTGAGTTATAATTTGAAAACCTCTTGTCACTCCCTTGAAGATTGCACCGACTTTGTGTAAGTTGGCCAACGTGAGGCGGAGCAGAGTCTGGTCGAAGCCTGTCGAGATTGATCCCACATCTCGTCCTTAGATAGAACATAAACTTCTTAGGCCTTACACTCATTTAAATTCAGTTCATTTCTGGTTAGAATTAGGAAACTTGTACTTACCTGCCAAATCATTTGAACCACGTAAAACCCATAATCTGCTACCTGCTATCAGCTGCTGAACAATTGTGTAAGTCCCCTTGAAATACCAGCAAAATCACAACGAACCAACTGAGGGCATTCTATTGCATTATCGGAACCTTGGAGTTGAAAGCATGAACTCACTCGCAATCTTAGCATGCTGAATACTTTGTTCAAGAGAGGATAGAGTATCCGTTGGGAAACTTTATTCTGTGTTGGTGCGGTCACGAAAATTACATCAACAATAACCTACCCAAAAGTACATCTGTAAGCACAATTCCCCATATCTTTTTCAATGGTGCTTCTCTTAGCAAACGTTGCAGAACAAACTTGATAAAATCACTCCAAAGTGAGCCTTCAACAAAGGTACATCTTCCTCACTTCCAAGGTTCATCTTCTACTTGACACAAAAAGAAAGAAATGTGGCAATTGTAGTTGAAAAGAAAGAAATAAATAAATAAAAGTGTTAATGTGTAATTAGTCCCCAATGGTTGGATGGTTGTTAATTGCTTGGTAAATGCCAACAGTGGCCATTTCCAACCAACATCGGCTTTGTATGTTTGGATATTGTATGTTTGCACTTGTAGTTAGGGACCACATATACATTTTGTATTCTATAATTACTACCTATCCAATGAATGAAGGAATACACGACATTTATTTTGTACAATGATCCAAGTAATTGATCTGCTTTATTATTGTTGTTAAGTATTTCCGTTTACTCTCTATTAATTGTTCAATTACCATTACCGAGTAAACATTTTGCATCCTTGTTGATATGAACCCTAGCGATACACAACACACAGACGAGAATCATGGCAATGTAATGGGAGAGCTAGCCGAAGAATCGATGCAAGCAAACAACAAAAGGGAAGACGCAGTGATAGAAGACTTGGTAAACCTGTGGGACATTTCACTAAAGAAACATGTACGAAGGGAAGCTCTCAGGAGAGAGATCCCTCAGGGTGCCATATAGGACAACTTAACTGTCAACCCAAAGGTTGATCGTCTTCTCAATAGACTACAAGACTAATTGCATGTCACTACATCATCCTACAAGATCTTCGGGCTAAGAGAGATAGGGAACAACGAAGGCAATAAATACTGCAACAGTATGAAGAACGGAACAAAAGGGAAGAAGAAAAGCATGATACTGACCGACGACGTACGTCAAAGAATTATGCCACTAACCATAAATAAAAATGGAAAATTAATACAAAGCGGTCACAAATCAATCAATAAAAATATAAAATCCCTAAGGATAAAAGAACAAAGAGAACAATGATGACGACTAAGGAGTGAAGTTGAAGAAGGCGAAGGGCTCCCTAAGGGAAAGCTCGAGCCCACCCAAGAGTAGAAGCCAAAGCATAAGCAAAATCTATAGTCGGGAGAGGAAAAGAACCTTCACAACAAGAGAATGTATGGAGAGTGGGTACAAATAACTAGATACTTACCACTTCCCAAAGAAACATAAACTGACCTCGCCGACTAAACTAGAGAATCGTACATACCATCAGCGTTGGACGAAGCGGAAAGTGAAGAGAACACCACCGAAGAATTGTACAAATTGTCACTGGCAAACAAAAAAGCATCGCCGAGTGACAAAGAAGGATCACTATTGGGCAAAGGGGAAGGCAAGCAGGGAACTGCTAACCGGACCATCCAAGAACAATTCATACCAATAAAATCAGCTAAAGGGGAAGGCCAGAGAAAACCTACCAATGGTTTGACAGAGACCATACGCCAAATTGAAGACTTGACATTGACGAGAGAAGTGAACATTGGAAGATCGGATCCAAAAACACCAAGATAAAGGGAGCATCGAAAGGACCCAAAAAGCAATCCAAGGGTGATGAACACTGAACAAGGACAAGTAAAGGACTGCAACGTGTCCAAGAGTGTAGGGAAAGCATTGGAAAGTACGAATCAAAACCCTCCAAATAGTTTACTATCATACAAGGTGCAACAGGGGAACAAGATGGTGACTCCCCCAAGGAATCTGAATGTCGAGCGGCAAAAACTTCCGAAGTTCACCAAGAACAGGTCAGAGGACCCTATAAGGAACCTTGGGACCCATCTCACAAATGCAGTGTGAAGGCAAAGGCAAAGCAAATAGAATATTTTTCTACTAATGAAACTGCATTAGAAAAATCAGATCAACAATCTAATTCAGAGAGTAGTGAAGAGGAAAACTCATCAGATGAGGAACCAAAGAGTGATGGTACCATTGCCCAACTCTCTAGCATCCAAAAAGCAATCACATTCAAGGTTAGAGGGACATTACAAGGGCAGCGAATCATAGTGCTTATTGATATAGGTGCCACTCATAACTTCATTGATGAGGGCTTTGTGAATAGGAGGTTGCAAACAAAAGAGCATGATGGGTTTAAGGTCATGGTGGTTGATGGGTACAAACTTTCTTGTACCCGTAAGATCTCTAAATTGAGCCTATAGTTGGGGGAATATGAGATGAAGGATGAATTCTATGTAGTTAACATTGGATACACTGATATGGTTTTGGGAATGCATTGGATGAAATCCCTTGTAGAGTTCTCTTTTAATTTGTAGAAGATGGAAATGAAATTTGAGGGAAATGGGAAGAAGATAGTGCTTAGAGGATTATCGGATGGGGGTCCTAGAGTTGTATCCTTTAAGAGGATGGAGTGATTAATCAAACATCAGAAGGTTGAGTGGGTAGCAAAGTGCCTTATCATGCCTACAGTTGCAAAATAGCGAAAAAACAATTACCATCCGGACATCCAAAAGTTGATATCTGAGCATAGCATGGTATTTGGGAGTATCCCTCATGGAGTGCCACCAAAGAGAGGAATAGAGCATGTAATAGAGTTGGAGGGTGCCAAACTAGTGATTACTACGCCTTACAGACATCCTAAGAGACATAAGGATGAAATTGAGAAAGCAATTAATGAGTTACTGGAGATGGGCACATTAGACCCAGCAAAATTCCATTCGCATCAGTAGTGATATTAGTGAAGAAAAAAGATGGAACAATGCAGATGTGTATTGATTATAGGGCATTGAAGAAAAACTCAATAAAGAATAGGTATCCTATTCTGCATATAGATGAGTTGATTGATGAGTTGCATGGGGCTTGTTACTTTTCCAAAATAGATTTGAGATCAGGATACCACCAGATCAAAATGAGGAAAGAGGTTATAGAGAAGACAACTTTCAGATGCCACTTTGAGTTTTTAGTGATGCCTTTCAGGTTGACAAATGCACCATCCACCTTCCGGAGTTGTATGAATCAGGTGTTGAAGAAACAATTGAGGAAATTTGTTTTAATATTATTTGATGACATCACAATATTCAGTAAAACTTGGGAGGAGCATGTGAGGCATCTTGAGGTCTTGAGCATATTGGAGAGTGAGTCCTTGTACGCTAAGGAGTCCAAATGCGACTTCGGCAAGACAAAGCTTCTCTATCTTGGGCACATTATTAGTGCAGAGGGAGTGAGAGTTGATCCTGAGAAGATCAAGGCTATTGTTGACTGGCCTACTCCTACGAATCTCACTTAGCTTAAGGGATTCTTTGGTCTGTGTGGGTTTTACAGGAGGTTTGTTAGGGGCATTTCATAGATTGCAGCCCCACTTATAGACTTGACAAAGAAGGTGGCTTTTGAATGATCCAATTCAGCACAAAAGTGTTTTGAGCACTTCAAGCAGTTGATGTCATGATGTCTGGTGTTGGCAATACCATATTTCTCCAAACCTTTTGAGTTGGAATGCGATGCTTTGGGAGAGGGCATTGAACCAGTGTTGATGCAAGAGAAGCACCCCATAGCATTTGAGAGCAGGAAATTGAGAGGTGTGGAGAGGAGTTACTCTATTTATGATAAAGAGTTGTTTGCTATCATGCATGCATTAGCCAAATTTAGACCATACCTAGTAGGGGGCAAATTTATCATCAAAACGGACCATAATAGCATTAAGTACTTCATGAACTAGAAGGATCTTAATGAAAGGCAACAAAAGTGAGCTAGTAGACTATAGGAATATGATTTTGACATTGTATATGTTAAGGGGAAGAAGATTGTAGTTGTTGAACTTTCCAAGAGGCCTCATTATGTTCTCTGGTTGAGATTGCTACTAATTGGAGTTAATTTCAGCACAATATGCTAAGGATTCTTGGGCAGCAGTAATCATAGAGGGTACTATCCATGATGACAGGTATACAGTGCTCAATGAGTTGATCATTCATAAGGAGAGGATCTATTTAGTGCCTACTTCGTAGCTTAAGGGGAAGATATTGAGGACATTTCATGACACACCCATGGCTGGTCACCCGGGTTTCTTTAAGACCTACAGGAAAATCTGAGAAAGATTTGCTTGGAAAGGACTTGAAAATGAAGTCCTTAAGTATGTCTGAGAGTGTCCTGCTTGCCAACAGAATAAAAATGACACCCTTATCCAGCTGGTTTACTTCAGCCCTTACCCATTCCTACTTAAAAATGGGAATGTATCTCCATCGATTTCATCACTTACCTAAGGTGCAGAACAAAGATTGCATATATGTGGCGGTTGACAGGTTAACCAAATTTGCACATTTTTTTGCTATTTCAGGGTAAAATCCTCATAAATCAAGAAAATAGAGAAATATTTAGTGCTGCTCTTAAGCAACATTTCCATGATTTGGAAAATAACGGAGAGGTTAAAGCTGCAAAAGAGGTAGATGTCCACATTCACAACAATTTGTTGATCCCGATAATTCACAAGGCTTTAAATGCATGCAAAAGGTCTCACCCCAAGGTGGGGACTGCAAACACTTTTTCGGCAAATCTGTGGTATGCTGAAGAATGTAAGACAACCAAGAGATTGCTAAAGGGGAGAGGAACGGACAAAGAATACAAGAAAAAATTTGAAAAATTAGTGCAGTCCAAAAAAACAAAGTATGTAAATGAAAGAAGGAAGGAGCTAATCTCTCTTGGGAAACATAATCCTAAAGGTTTTTGGAGGGAACTGCAGCAAAAGAAAAGTTGGAAAACAATATTTCAGATGTCCAATGGTTAGAGTATGCTAGGCTCGTTTATGAGTGGGTCCACGAGAACGACTACCCTCCTGTTAACACATAAATGGAACTATTCACTGTGGATGATATTAAACAAGGAGTAAAGAACTTAGCGAGTGGTAAAGCGCAGGACATAGATGGGTTACAGGCTGAATTTTTAAAATGGGGGATTGAAACTCTTGCCCCTCACATAAAAAGAATTTTCAATAATGTCAATCAGGAAGGTTTTCCTATGGAGTGGACTACCAATGTGGTCATCCCTTTATTTTAAAGTGGGGATATCAATAATCCATCTAACTACTGAACGATAGTTAATCTATCTTTGACAAGCTCTTTGGGAGCATGATGGAACGTAGGATCAGCAATTGGTCAGAAAATGAGGGCAAAAGGGCAAAGGGGCAGGCAGGCTTTAGGTCCAGGCACTCTACCATTGATCACTGCATCACCCTTAGAAACTTGATTGAGAAAATTTGGGACACTCAAGGTGAGGAAGCTTATTGTTGCTTTGTAGACTTTAAGAAAGCTTTCGACACGGTGCCTAGGGACAAAATATGGAATAGAATGGAAGAATAAGGCATTTCACATGTGTATAGAGCAGCTATTCACAGGTTGTATGAGAAGGTTAGAGCTAAAATCAGAATAAGTGAAGATATGTCGGAATGTTTTGGCAGCGACATTGGAGTTAAGCAGGGTTGCCCTTTATCTCCCACACTTTTTGGGCAATACATTGATAAGTTGGAAGCTTGGTTAAGCAAGGCGGATGGGGATGGCATTCATTTGGCAGGTTATGTGGTGAAATTACTTCTATATGCTGATGATCTTATTTTAATTTCAAAAACAGCTCATGGGTTAAGAGAATATTTGAAATCTCTAGAACACTTTTGTCAGGAAGTTGGGATGCAAGTGAACACCACCAAAACCAAAATCATGATTTTCTCATTCAATAGAAAAGATAAACAACATACCTTTCTTTTTGAAGGCAACCCACTTGATATAGTGAAAGAATACAAATATCTTGGGATTGACTTTCACTATAAGCTCAGTTGGGAGACTTGTAGAATGAAAAGGATACAAGGAGGTTGGAAAGCCTCTTACCTTCTTCAAAATACGTGTAGAAAAGCCGAACTTTGGGATTGAAAACCAAGAAAACCCTTTTTGGTTTACTTGCCACACCAGTTGTACTCTATGGGTGTGAAGTGTGGGGAAGCAATATGTCAAAGTGCAATTGGAGACAAATAGGAAGAATCCAAAAACACTTAATAACAAACAATCTCAAAGTTAAAGCTACAGTCCCATATGAAATTCTTTTAGCTAAAGCGAGGGCTTTTCCTTTGGAAGCATCAGCGATAACCCGGTTGATAAGTTATCTAAAGAAGGTTGAAAACATGGATAACCACTAATGGCCCAAAACGGTTATGGAGGAGACGCTAGACCATAGAAAGAAAGTTTGGATGAAGCAGAACAATCAGTGGTTGAACAAGTGGGACATCAAATTACAAGAGTGTCCTAGCACCAATAGTGAAATAAAAAACTATGTGAAGGAAAAATTTAGGACTGCTATATGGTCAAAACAGTTTGGGCAAAAAAAAGCATACTACATCAAAGAGTTTAAACCGACAAAGGATCATGGTGAAAAAACTTATTTAGGTGCAGCTATTAAAGGGAAAGCGAGGTTGTTAGTTGCACAATTGAGGACGGGATCACACCATTTTAGGTGTGAGACTGGTAGGTGGAAGATACCTAAGGAAACTTGGGAAGAAAGAATTTGCATATTTTGCAATAAGGAGGCGGTGGAGACAAAATGGCACTTCATCATGGAATGCACAACTTTTGAAGATATCCGTAATCAGCACGAAAACAATTTGGGTGTGGACGATACGCAGTAGTTATTTGAGGAGGATAAGATCAACCAAACGGCCAACCTTCTAGTCAAAATTAATAGCAAGAGATCCAACTTGGAAAAGAGCATGAAGACAAATTAAGTTTGTTTGTCTCAGTCCCATAGACTGTTTAGTCTCGTGGATGTCATTAAAATCTTTCATTCATTCATTCAAGATATACACAACTCAAGTGGTTGAATTATTCTTTAGGGAGATTTTTTATTGCATGGGATGCACAAGAGTATAGTGAGCGATAGGAACAACAAGTTCCTAAGCCTCTTTTGGCAAGAGCTCTTTAGGTTGAGTGGGACAAAGCTCATTCCTTGCATGATCTACCACCTTATAATGTCCCCAATTTATCCCGATGCTCTTCATTTGGATTTAGCCTATTTTCGAAAAATCCGTAGGCTACTCAAATGTGCAAATTTAGGGTTTCCACTTTCAGTAAGTCTTGCTTCCAGCTTAGTTCAGTTTTTTGTTGGTTTTGAGGTAAACTTACTATTTTTGGCATTGGCTATTTTTAGTAAGTCATATTTTGGCAGTGGCATCATCAGTAGTTCAGCTCAGGTCATCATGCTAATTTTGGCAATCCATCAGTTTCAGTATTGGCGTTGGTTTTGGTTATCTCCTTGGACTGAATTTTATACTTAGTCAATTTCATGTTTTTAAGTTGTACCCCATGCCTAGGCTTGATGACTTCAATTTGTTTTAAAGAGGGGGCATTAAGGGGTCAAGTTGAGCATTTAATGATTTAATAAATGCTTTATTGTTGCATTTTGAAATGGACGCCAAAAAGGGAAGATGAATAATATTTTGTTATTTCAAAATAAAGTGAATGGTTGAAGTGGCATCCCTTTTGAAAGTTGAAGTGATTCGACTTCTTGGAATTCAAAGTGTTTCATTTTCCATTTGAAGCTTATTTATTGAGGCCTTGCTCATTCATTCTCATCTTTGGAAAATACTGTAAACTTATGCTGTTGGTTTGAAATCCAAAATCCGACTAAGGGAAAGCTTAGCAAATTTACTCCATTCTTTGGGCTTGAAACCATGGATCCCTAGATGGTCTATTGGGAGTGTGCTTCATTTAGAAGTGCATATTGAGCATCAAAGTGAAGGAATTGGTGATTTTTATCAGTTTTGTGTTAGCTGGTTTATGACAGGTTGAATCAAGTTTTCATTTACAGTTTTTGGTGTGAATTTATTTAGCTTATGGGTATTCGTTCTATTGATTCCTATGCTAGAGGCGACCCTACTTATGCATTTGCAGATTCTAATTCAAAGTCTCCAATTTTTTATTTAAGTTCACCCCTCTTGGGAGGCCGTACCATGCTGGAGGTGTCTTGGGATTCGTGCACAATTACTTGTTGAGCTTTTGATGCAATTTCTTTGTTAGGAGTTGGGCACCTTCCTCCTCATATGCATTTGCAATTCATTTCAGAGCATTTGGAGGTATTTTTGAAAGCATTGTGAGCATTTTAGTGGTTTACAGTTTGCTGGTTAGACATTTTCAGTTTGCTGGTCATTGTTATCAGATTTCCATAAGTTCAAAATTTGGCTTGTAATTCAGTATTTGAGAGGTTCAGAAGTTGGAAGAATCATCCTTCAATTATTTACATTGGTTTTATCATTGTAACACTTGTAAATTGCAGATTTGTTTCATTGTAAGGCTGTGAATTAGTAGTACTAATCCAGTCATAGTTATTACTGCATTTACTTGTGAATTCTAATGCAAACACTTTAACCCCTGGATGGTTTACCGCCAATGTGGAGGAAATTAATGTTGTATGTACATCTCTCACCCACTGTTCAAGTGGTGAATCCCCACTAATGAGTGGATGCCCGCTAAGCGGATGAATTGTTTTGAATTGTAATGTTTTCCCCCCACTGTTTAAGTGGTAGCATGGAATCTCCTATGGCTGGATCACCGCCTACTTGCATTCAGTTGTAATTCCATTTCCAGTTGTTGCTTAGTTTCCTCCGCCATATGCTATCACCTCGCCTTCTAAAGGATCTTAGTGAACATTCTTGGCGTTGAGTTCATTTAGCTTGTTTATCTTTTGGAAACTAATGCTAATCAATTGGCGTAGTGCTGGTTTGTGTTGTAAAAATCCAAGAAAAAAATTAAGGGGCATATTTCATACCCATAAACAAATGGACAGGAGATAGTCAACAAATGGGTGGAAGGTTATCTTTGAAATTATGTATCAGAGTAGTAGAGAGTTTGGATTAAGTGGTTGCATCTTGGGGAATACTGTTATAATACTACCTATCACATGTCCATCAGGATATCACCTTTTATGGCTCTATATGGATATGAGGCACCTAACTTTTTGGATTTTCTTTTTCGAGATAGTAGAGTGCCCAAGGCAAGGGATTTGTTGCAAGAGAGTCAAGATGTTATAAAATCTTTGAAATGAAATGAAATGAAATATTTAATAATGTCCACAAGGCTAGAGAAGCCTATGGGACCCAGGAATAGCACAAGACCGCCAGCGAAGAGAAAAGACCCTAAACAATTTGAGATCTTCCCTCGAGGTCAATGCTACGATAGTGGATTTTGATGATGTAGTTTGTCGATTTGACCAACCTTTCCTCCTCAAACAAGGTATTTAAGTTATCAACTTGTAAGGTGTCCTCATAACTAACCTGAATATCTTTATACGCTGAGCACTCCATAACAAAGTGTCATTCTCTCTCCACCAATCCCATGTCGCAAAATCGGCATATTCTTTTTTCCCACTCTTCTTTAGGAACCATCCATCTACCCATTTCACATCTACGATGATGTGAGCTAGTACAAAGTTGGGCTATCAACATCTTAGCTCTCCATTTAATATTCGCTCTTATATAGGCCTTTTCTTCATGGTCACCCTTGCGATTAAATTATTTGATATAGTAATCTTTTTTTGCCTTGATTGATTTGTCCATATAGCATTTTTGAATTTTCGCCTCACATATTTTTTTATTTCTACATTTGTACTTGGACAATCATGCATATTCACACCCCACTTTTCCATCCATTTTTTGTTTTGTTTCATCCATGTATTTTTTCTTCTATCCAACTCTTCTTCTACAATTAGCTTAGGCCAATGATGGTTCTCCATAATTTGGACCTTCTGTAAGTAACTTAGTAATTGAATCATCGCCGAAGCTTCCAAGGGGAAGGTACCTGTCTCCACCAATAGAATCTCATAAGGTATTGCAGTTTTTAGTTTAAGGCTACTAACAATTAGATGCTTTTGAATTCTTTCCACTTGCCTCCATTTCTGATCTGACATGTTGCTGCCCCAAATTTCACACCCATATAGAACCACTAGGGTCACAAGTAAGCCGAACAACGTTCTCTTGGTTTTCCAATCCCATGATTCGGCATTTTTGTATCTATTTTGTAGAGAGTAAAGTGCTTTCCAACCCCCTTGGATTCCTTTTTCCCTACAAGTTTCCCAACTGAGCTTGTTGTGAAAATCTAGCCCAAGGTATTTGTATTCATCCACAATTTCCAGCGGTCTTCCTTCAAAGATAAAGCTAATTTGTTGCTTTTTCCTTCGCAAAGAGATCATTATTTTAGTTTTACTAGTGTTCACTTGCATCCCAACTTCCTGACAAAAGGATTCAAGAGCTTTCAAATGTTTTCTTAGTTCATGTGTTATTTTAGCGATCAAAATGAGATCATCAGCATACAAGAGCAATTTTATTACATAATTGGCCAACTGAATACCTTCCCCACCAACTTTGTCTATCCACTCCTCCAGCTTGTCAATGTAAAGCCCAAATAATGTTGGGGAAAGCAGGCAGCCTTTCTTGACCCCAATGTTGCTGCCAAAGCACTCAAACATACCTTCATTGGTTCTGATTTTAGCTCTGACCTGCTCATACAACCAGTGAACAGCCGCCCTAAGCACCTTTGGGACACCCAGTTCCTCCATTCTATTCCACAACTTGTCCCGTGGCACTGTGTCAAAGGCATTTTTAAAGTCTACAAAGCAGCAAAAGGTCTCCTCCCCTTGAGCGTTCCATATTTTTCAATCAAAAATCTAAGAGTAATACCGTGATCAATAGTGGAATGCTTCAATCTAAAACCAACCTGACCCTCTGCTCTTTTTCCCTCTTTCTTAGCTCAACTACTAATTCTACACTCAATCATGCTTCCAAAAAGTTTTCCAAGAAGCGGATTAATCATAATAGTGCGATAGTTTGATGGGTTATGGTGTCCCCACTTTTGTATAAGGGAATAACAACACTAGTTGTCTACACTTCCGGAAATCCCTCTTGGATAGCCTTGTTGAAGATGCCCTTGATGCAAGGTGCAAGGACCTCAATACCCCATTTTAAGAATTATGCTTGCAGCCCATCAATATCTTGTGCTTTTCCCCCAACCAACTTTTTTATGCCTTGATTGTTGGAGGTCTATGTTTATCTTGTTCTCGCTCATACAATAGCTTTGCACATTCCAACCAATGAGAGCTTGTGATATTGTTTTCCATTTGTTTTCTTTTCTGTTGTAGCTCCTTCCAAAATTTCTTAGGGTTGTTCTTTCCAAGGGCAATCAACTCCAACCTTCTTGTGCTCACATATTTTTCTTTTTTGTTCCATATAATCTTTTCGTATTCTTTCTTGTTTTTTGTGGTCCTTCCACCCTCACGAAGTTTTCTTTTTGTTATCTTGTACTCTTCATTGAACCATGGGTTTGTTGGGAAAGTAGTTGTAATTGCCCTCTTAGGCCTAGCCCTCTTACATTCATCCAAAGCCTTGTGAACAATGGGGATTAGCATGCTCTTGTTTATAGTGTGATGCCCCATGTTGGCTAATTTCCTTTCATAATTCTTGAAAAGCCTTTTGAGGGCAGCCTTGAAGACTTCTGAATTGCCTTGGTTCATGATGATTCTACCTTGCGTAGGCACTTTCTTTTTGCTGATATGAATCTGCCCCCCTTGGTGCATGTCAATGTGGGTGTCCAAATTTACATATATTGGATTATGATCTAATTTCAGCTCTAAAAGACACTTTCCAAATTTCACCAATTCCTTTATCTTTGATGTGTAAACATGCAAGCAAATGACATAATCTACCACACTTTGCCCATTATATGTTTTGCAAGTGATGTTGCCCGAGTTCGGCCATGTCCTCATACCATTGCAAATGACCAAGTTGAATAAACTACATAGCCCCAACAACTCAGCCCCGTAGTGCGTGACATTGTGCATACTATCTTGGGAGTTTCCCACAAATGTTGGTCCTCTTCCTCCAGCCATAGCGGATTAGCTTTCTCCTTTGCCTTGCTTTTCAAGTTGAGAGCTTGAATGTTTGCTGTCCTTGCATTAAAATCCCCTATTAAACTAACCTCTCCCATGCCATTATATAGACTGAAATGTTTTTTTTTGAGTGCAACAAAAGGATCCTCACGGTCAAGGTTCCTTTTCTTGTAAGATTTGGAGCCTTTTGGAGCGAAATAGTAGGCCGCCACTCTTATGATAGTCTGGTTTTCTGTTATTTTAAACCATACATATTGTTTGTTTGGGTCTTCTTTCTCAACTTGTATGCTATTGCACCATGGTTCTTTGATTAGAACTGCAACTCCACCGTTCCCTTTGCCACTATCTATTCTCTCATTCCAAATGGAAGCTTTTTTATATCCTTCAAAATCTGGGATCTTACAAGCATCATGCTCATGAGTTTCCGTAAGAATGATGATGTCCTTTCCTTCTGCAATGGGCCCTAAACCAAGTCCTCTTCTCCACGAGTAACCTCTACAATTCCAACTTACCATTGACAACTGATCCTGAGGGATCCCGAGTTCCTATTTTTGGTGTGTAATTTTGTCACTAACTTGAGCTTTTCCATTTTGTAACCAAGCCCATTTTCCTTCATTCCTTGTTGCCTTTACTTTTTCCCACTCTTTACGTGTTTCTTCTTGTTGTATTATTGTTAAGTCCTCGTCAAGGTATATTTGAGTGCCTTTAAGGAGCTTCTTGTTCCTTAGCAGCATGTTCTTATCTTCAATGTTCACCAAAGTGACCCTTACATGCCCACTCTTGCCATCTTTCACCCATTTTCCAATTTTGTTTGCTTGTTGAATGACTCCTATCCATTGTAAATTGTCCCCGAAAAAATTCCTTTGCTAGCTCTTTTATGGTTTCTTTCTCACCATAGTCCTTTAGCCCTTTAACAATGACATTCACAGCCCTGACATTTTTGTCATTTTCTTCTCTTATCTGCCTTCGAACTTGCTTTTCTATAAGGTCCCTTTGTGTGTCCAAAGGACCTTTCACTACGTGAGCCCAGCTTTTGGCCTCCTCTAATTGGTCCTTAGCTGATTTTCTTTTATCTTCACACTGTCCAAAACTGATTGTATCTTTTTTATTTGTGAGTTGTTGCTTTCATCTATCTCTTTTGATATGCTTTTGTCTATTGCGCCACTTTGTACTAGAACTTGCCTTATCGAAATCAATTCTTTCTCTCCTTTTGACATGGAGATTTGAAGTTTGCTTATTTCTTCTTTGAGAAATTTGTTCTCCCTTGATAATTGCCAATTCACATCCATGAAATCCCTCATTTTAGTGTCTTCATAACGCCCCCATGCCTCTAATGATTAAAGCCTCTTTTTCATGGTCATTAGCTCATTGACGTACAATTCAAAGGACCACATTAGTGGTGTTGTGGTGTTACTATATGATTCAGAAGGTTTACTCTCACCCCCTTCTACCTTGCCTGCTGAAATGTTTACCTCTTCGCATTGGTTCATGACTAAAACTGGGTGAGATATTGGGTACACTTTTTCTTTTCATTTAGATTCCACTTTTTGTACTTGTTGGATTTCAACAGTGTTTGATAAGCACTTATGCTCTAGCTTTGGTAGAATTACAACGAATTTCCCTTGCTTTGTAAGCTTTACTTTTTGAGTTTTCCTACGTTTTAAAATCCCCTTGTACTATTTTGCATTTACATATACACACCCTTCCCCTACGTTTGACTTGTTATCCTGTGGATAGCCAATCACGCATGTTCCCCATGTGTTATTTGCTATCCCCAAGAAGACATGGGGGTTGGGAAACATGGTTGCAGCTAAGGGCTCCCTTGGGAGGTGTTGGGGATTTAAAAGGGATTAGAGAACTCCCCAGATCTAAAATTTCGGACATAGTCCCTTAGGGCTGTGTATCTCCATTTATGTTTTCAAATGTTTCAATAGCTACTGCGTTGCCTTCCACTACCTCATTTATTATTGTTTGCTTTGGATGTTGTTAGACTCGGTTGGAAAAGTAACCTTGTTTGATTCGCCCAATATTCCAATCTGTTTTGGTATGCTATTAGCGTCAGTTGGCTTCAAACCCATGTTTGTTACCCCTAAAGTTGCCATACCTTCCCCATTTTCAATGTGCTCATCCATTAGAAACCTTTATAGATTGGCGTGTGTATTTGGGAAAAGGCTACTCTTTTTGTTTTACATAAGTTTGTGCTTGGTATGCCCAATATTTTGTTTTGATGCCAGACAAGAAAATGAGACAAAGGAATTGAAAAAGATGGTGGGGCACACTTGTTCTTGCTACTATGAAGCCTTTTGAAGAAGTTGTGTTGCTATTTCTTGTTTAAAAATGACTTGGGCCCACGCAGTCGCGCCTTTCTGCTCAACCCTTTGTGCCTGACTCCCACGCTTCTGCAAACCCTTGTCATTTTTTACCACAAACTCCCAAACCCTTGTCGTTTCTAGAAAAAAAGCCCCAAAAGCACCAAGTTTTGACCCCCCGTGCTGAGTTGCAAGTTAACTACAACCCAAATTTGCGAAACTAAAAGGCCTTTCTATAATGATGGCCTCCACGTGTTTTCCCCTGAAATTGCCTTCTTTTACCTAGCTAAAATTGCATCTCTTTATTATTTGTTTGTGAAGAGCATCTGCTTCTGAGGACAAAATGAAAGGAATGGAATGGGAACAAAGTCATGTGGATGAAAGAGAACTTGCAACAACCTCAAAATCAACAGAAGTTATATGTTGTTCAGCATCGTGTGGAGCGTAGTTTTGAGGTCGAGGACATGGTGGATTTGAGGCTTTAGCCATACGGACAGTCTACTCTCAAGAAGAGCGGTGAAGAGAAGCTTAAGCCCAGATTCTATGGTCCCTTTAGAGTGTCTAAGAGCATTGGAGAGGTTTCCTATGAGCTTGAGTTACCAACAAGCAACAGGGTTCATAATGTATTTGGTGCAGGAGCACCAAGGTCATTTTTGGGTATATACGGTCTTAAAGTGAATTTTGGTGTTTTGAGTCTCTAAAATCATGTAATAAGATCATAATAGACCATTTACTATGTAGTTGGAGTCATTTGAGTTGTAATTCGAGTCATTTGAGTCTATATGGTCATATTTGCAAATATTGTTAAATAGTGATATGTAAAAGTGCATAAAAATGCAATTTAGTGGAGTCCAACGGTCAAGACGTTTGAATGGTCGTTTGAGGCAGTTGAATCAGTTTTTTTTGGGTGTGTTTGTGTTTAAAAAGCCTCACATAAGTCGAGGCACAAGGTTGGAGTTTGTTGTGAAGAAAGATCAATAAGAATCTCCTGTTTAGTTTTTAATTTCCTGTATATTTTGTAAAAAACATTGCTATTGCAGGCTTTTGTGCTTAGCTGTACAGGGAGATTATTGCTTGGAGAGTATTGTCATTTGTGAAGATGGTTGTAAACATCATCTAGACACTGATTTCATTGATTTTTATGAAGTTTAAGAGTCTTAGTGAGCAGTATTCTAAGAACGGGTCTGTACAGACAGTTATAAGGGTTTGTAAGCAACCAAAAATGCATTAACACCCATTCCACCTTTGGATTTTGCTGTAGCTTGGTGGAATGGGTGGTCTATGGTAGTTTTAGGTGTCCATGAAGGTTTCAAGGGAAGAGGAGGCCTTTTAAGAGGTTTGGTGTGATGCCCTAGTGGCAGAGTCATGTATTTTTTGTGAAATTTGGGGGTTAGAGAGTGGAAATGTTAGAGAACCTTTGGGGCAGTATAATTTGAAGGTCTATTTAGCATACGCAGACCTAATTACATGTGTTTGAGGCGTTGTCAATGAGAAATGTGGCTGGGAAGGTGTAGTTTCATAAAACCCTCTCTAAACTACTCAAAATCAAGGGTTTATTGGTTTGGTGTTCGAGCAGTGTCTTGGGGGGATAAAAATATTTGATTCAGAGGTTTTGAGGTCTGACGAAAGACTGTTTATAAAGTTTTAAGGTTGGGAAAGAGTTTGTGTTGGGGTTGCTTTGTAAAAGAGGGCTAATTGTGCCCCTGAACAGCGTACAAATCCATTTTCGAGGTGGATGTTCCAAAGTGAAGATATGTAATTTTGTGATATGTCAAAGAATGTCCAAATGGGTGTTTGGAGTGCTATTTGGTTTCTGGGTTTGAATTGCCTTTTGAAAGATATGAGTGGAAAACTGAGTTTGCTAACCTATTAAGTGAATGGTGGGTTTGTGAAGGAAGTTTGTGAAGTTAGGTTGAAACCCTTGTAAATTTGTTTGGTTTGGGTTAGGTTTGGTTGGAATAGCATTTTGCCTCCCTGGTTTGCATCAATTGGTATCAAAGCTTAGGAAGTAGATCATTTGAAGGTGAAAAGTTGTAGTTTGAGTTGTGGAAGTTGAAGGGACAAGATGGCAAAAGAAATCAGAAAATTGAAAGAAAGATATGCTAAGTTGAAGGAGATGACTCAAAGGAGATCACTATTCAGAACAACCTGCAAATGCAAAGAAAAGGTATGTAAAGTTGTGATAGATTTTGGTTCTACTGACAACATGGTTTCCATAGAAATGGTGGATAAACTGAATTTAGAAAGGATTCCTCATGAAGCACCGTATAAAGCACCTTGGTTGAATGATAATCAGTCAATTTTGGTAAGTGAACAAGCTTTTGTGGAATTTAATATTGGTGGCTATAAAGATAAAGTTCTTTGTGATGTGGTACCTATGATGTGTTGTCATTTGTTATTTGGAAGACCATGGCAGTATGAAAGGCATCCCATATATGATGGGAGGTATAATACTTACACTATAGAAAAGGATGGAACCACTTTTACACTAACACCATTGCAGGAGAATGCTAAGGAGCAGACCAAAGAAGCAAGAGTAATCATGTTTGGCAAGGAGTATATGAAGTTTGAGGAAGACAAAAATCAAAAATGTGCAGCCTCTACAAAGGCAAAAGATGTCAAGACAAAAAGTCTAGAAGAAAAGGATGATGAGTTGGTGATAGAATCTAAGAAAGAGAAGGTCAAGGATGAATTCCTTGAGAAGACCCAATTTAGAGTGGAAAAAGTGTGATGAGATTGTGGTAGGGACAATGTTTTGTCCTTTGATTGCAAAAGAAGTTTGTGGGCAGTTTCAATCTGCCAATACAGTGGATTATGAACTTGATAAGACAGCAGTATTGGAGAAGAGCAATGATGTGGTGATAGCTAAGACAGGCCAAGAGAAGGCCAAAGGTGAGTTGTTAATGAAGACTCCAAATGGATTGGAGAAGCATGAAGATATTGTGGTTAGGACAATGCTTTGTCCTTTAATGCAAAGTGAGGTTAGAGGGCAGTCATATTATACCATGACAGAGGTTTGTGGACCTGATTATGCAAGGGTTCTAAGGACAGGGAACCTGAGAGTAGATGTGAAGACAAGTAGTGAAGTGAACAAGGTTGTTTGGAAAAAGCAAATGGATGAGTTTGGTATGCAGCGGGTAGAGGAAGAAGGACATTCATAGGACGGCTTATGGGACTTGTTGCAGGTATGAAGACAAGCAACATCAAATTTTGATGAGGCAAATGGTGAAGACAGCTAACAGATCAGTTTGCAAGCATGAGATAATGGCAAGGGAAAGCAAGTTCAAAGGTATAAAGGATGATGCAATTTTCAATACCTAGCAAATGGAAAGAACAACCAGACAAAGGAGCATTTCCTGAGTCAAGGAGATGCTGTGAAGCAAAGGTTCAAGGCAATACAGTCCTCATGGGACATGAGTCTTTTAGGCGGTTGTATGGTGCAAGGCACCAAGGTCATTTTTGGGTATATAGGGTCTTAAAGTGAATTTTGGTGTTTTGAGTCTCTAAAGTCATGTAATAAGGTCATAATAGACCATTTACTATGTAGTTGGAGTCATTTGAGTTGTAATTGGAGTCATTTGAGTCTATATGGTCATATTTGCAAATATTGTTAAATGGTGATATGTAAAAGTGCATAAAAATACAATTTAGTGGAGTCCAACGGTCAAGAGGTTTGAATGGTCGTTTGAGGCAGTTGAATCAGTTTGATTTAGATGTGTTTGTGTTTAAAAGCCTCACATAAGTCGAGGCACAAGGTTGGAGTTTGTTGTGAAGAAAGATCAATAAGAATCTCCTGTTCATTTTTGAATTTCCTGTATATTTTGTAAAAACATTGCTATTGCAGGCTTTTGTGCTTGGCTATACAGGGAGATTATTGCTTGGAGAGTATTGTAATTTGTGAAGATGGTTGTGAACATCATCTAGACACTGATTTCATTGATTTTTATTAAGTTTAAGAGTCTTGGTGAGCAGTATTCTAAGAACGGGTCTGTACAGACAGTTATAAGGGTTTGTAAGCAACCAAAAATGCATTAACACCCATTCCACCTTTGGATTTCACTATAGCTTGGTGGAATGGGTGGTCTATGGTAGTTTTAGGTGTCCATGAAGGTTTCAAGGGCAGAGGAGGCCTTTTAAAAGGTTTGGTGTGATGCCCTAGTGGCAGAGTCATGTATTTTTTGTGAAATTTGGGGGTTAGAGAGTGGAAATGCTAGAGAACCTTTGGGGCAGTATAATTTGAAGGTCTATTTAGCATATGCAGACCTAATTACATGTGTTTGAGGCGTTGTCAATGAGAAATGTGGCTAGGAAGGTGTAATTTCATAAAACCCTCTCTAAACTATTCAAAATCAAGGGTTTATTGGTTTGGTGTTTGGGCAATGTCTTGGGGGGATAAAAATACTTGATTTAGAGGTTTTGAGGTCTGACAAAAGACTGTTTATAAAGTTTAAGGTTGGGAAAAGAGTTTGTGTTGGGGTTGCTTTGTAAAGTGGGCTAATTGAGCCCCTATTCAGCGTACTAGTCTATTTTCAGAGGTGTTGTTCCAAAACAAGACTATAAAATTTTGAGGTATATCAAAGAATGTCCAAATGGGTGTCAGGAATGCTATTTGGTTTCTGGGTTTGAGTTTCCTTTAGAAAGATATGAGAGGAAAACCGAGTTTGCTAACCTACTAAGTGAATGGTGGGTTTGTGAAGGAAATCTGTGAAGTTAGGTTGATAAACTTGCAAACTTGTTTGGTTTGGTTTAGTTTTGGTTGAAATATCATTTTACCTCCCCTGTTTGCATCAGTATTTCATGTATCGGGCTTAAGAAGGTGTTAGGACACAATGTGGTTCCCTCATCAAAGTTACCACATGGAAGCGAGGGTAGAAGTTGATGCTGATTTCAGAGGCCATTATAGATTCTAGAGAGTGGACTCTTCGGAAGAGAGTTATTAAGGAGTATTTGCTCAAATGGAAAAACTTTCCAGTGGAGGATGCAACTTGGGAGAATGAGCATATTCTACAACATCCAAAATTGAGATTGCTTGAGGACAAGCAATTTTGGGAAGGGCGGACTATGATGTCCCTTCTAACCTGGCCCAGTATAGTGGCGAGTTAGCCCTGTCCGGTGAGTACGTAGGCTAGCGAGGTTGAAATGGTTAAAGGGGAACTTTGGTGGCGGTTTATCAATTGGCGTGATAACAAGTGTTGTTTAGTTAGGATTTGTGTAACACCTCTTTACGGAAGTATTTTTGATGATTTTCCCACACTATTTTTAGTAAGTCAATTTCGGGCACCCGATGTAATGTCCCATTTTAGCCATACGGCTCCTTTGTGGTGATAGCCTATTTCAGGAGCTTTGTAGGCTGGTCGGAGATGAAATTAGGGGTTTTCCTATTTTTAGGAGGAGGATTAGGATGCAATTTTGAGGGGCTTGCATGTGTGTGTATTTTTAGCGTAATAAATTAGAGCTTCTGGCGGGTTTTCGAGAGACCTCAGGGGTGGTGTGGCATGCATTTGAATCGACAACTTCTTCAGGGCGCACTTTATTTATAGTAAGTCATGATGGTACACTTTACGGTTTGTGTTCTAAAGGTATTTGAAAACACTATTTATAGTAAGTTATGATACTGCTCAGTGGTGTTTAGAGGAAGTTTTGCAAACTTACTATTTATAGGAGTTTGCTATTTTTGGTAAGTCTATTTTTAGCAGATCATCTGCAGTTCAGTATGAATGATCAATTTGGCTCTCTAATTGAATTGATGTAAATTTACTATTTTTAGCATATGCTATTTATAGTAAGACTGTTTGTGGCAGTGACAACATTTTCAATTGGGTCCAGCTCAACTATCATGAATTTTCTATATTTGGCAGTCTTCCAGTTCAATTTTGGCATTGGTCTTGGCTACCTCTTTGGACTGAGTTCTATACTTAGTCAGATTTTATGTTTTGTAGTTGTACCCCACGCCTAGGCTTAATGACTTCAAGTCATTTTTAAAAAGGGGACATAAAGGGGTTGATTTGAGCATTTAATATTTATATTAAATGTTTTATTGTTGCACCTTAAAGTGGGACGACTTGGAGAAGAATATTAAGAGTTTTAAATATTTTAAAAAGTGCATTTTTGGAGATGGGCGTCCCTTGGGGAAATTGAAGAGTTTTTTTCTTGGAGGTTACTGTAGTATTTCGAGTGCCAAGAGATCTATTTATTCCAGCCTTGCTCATTCATTCTCATCTTTTGGAAAATATTGTAAAGTTATGCTGCTAGTTTGAAATCTAGAATCCGGCTAAGGGAAAGCTTAGCAAATTTACTCCATTCTTCGGGCCTGAAACTATGGTTCCCTAGATGGTCCATTGGGAGTGTGCTTCATTCAGAAGTGCATATTGTGCATCAAAGTTGAAGAATTTGGTGATAGTTTTAGTTTATACTTTGTTGGTTATTATCATGGCTGAAAGTAGTTTTCATTCGCAACTCTTTAGATAAATTTATTTTCATTCTAGACATTGAAGAAATCCATTCCTAGGTTGAAGGCGACCCTCTTGGAAAAGTTTGGGAATTTATTTTGTAGTTTTCAATTTTTAATGCAAGATCGACCTTCCTAGAAGGTCGGAACATTGCTGGAGGTGTCTTGGAGTTTTTGCTTGAACATGTGATGAGCTTTTGATGCAATTTCAGTGCTTGATATTGGGCGCCATCCTCCCTAGAAGCAATTGCAATTTATTTTAGACTCTTTGGAGGTATTTTGAAGGAGTTGTGAATATTTTAATGTGTTACATCTTGCTGGTTATGAGTTTTATAGTTGTTGGAAATATTATTTCAGTTTGTTGTTTATCATATCAGCTTATCAGTAGTACAAATTTTGACTTGTAATTTTGTAGTTGGGAAGTTTAGAAGTTGGGGAAACCTTCTTTCTTCATTTGCATTGATTATTCAATTGTAACACTTGGTAAATTATAGATAATTTGCATTGTAAGGCCGAGAATTAGTAGTACTAATCCAGTCAATAATATTGCTGCATTTACTTTGTGATTTTAATGCAAACACTATAACCCCTAGATGGTTTACCGCCAGTGAGGAGGAATTAACATTGTATCTTTCATTTCTCACCCACTATTTAAGTATATAATTCCCACTGCTATGTGGATGCCTGCTAATAGCAGATGAATTGTATTTCATTGTGATTATATTTCCCCCCACTAAAAAAGATGTAGCGTGGATTGCTCATGGTCGGAACACCACCTACATTTCATTTCTAGCTTTGTATTTCAAGTTCAGATTATTGCTAATGATCCCATCACCATAAGCTATCACCTCACCTTCAATAGGATCTTGGTGAAATTTCTTGGTGAAGGTTAGTTTCAAGTTGGATATCTTTTTGGGATCTAACACTAACATTTGGCGTAGTGCTGGTTTGTGTTGCGAAAACTTGGGAAAAAATTAAGGGGCATATTTCAGCCGATGGAGCCAACTATCAATATTGCTATTTTTAAGAATGTCGATTGGATGTTTTCAGTGTCATCTCAGTATTTGATATAGTCCAATGGTTTTAAATTAAATAACGATAAGTTATTAAATAATAAAGTTAAATTAAAGATTTAACTTTAACATTATTTTAATAAAAGGACTATATGGGCCCAAAAATAAAGCAAAAGTGTTTTATTTAATTTAATGGGGCCTTTTTGGACTTGGACGCCCTTGGGAAAATAAAAGTGAATTTTAAATTAAATCATAAAAATGCAAAATGGAGAATGGC
>VDFB02145160.1:0-50660 GCA_007258455.2 Sequoia sempervirens
TTAGTTCCAACTCAAATAAAGGATTATCATGGGTCAAATCAATTTCCACATCATAAATATAGGATTATCAAAAATCTGAAAATTATCTTCATCCTCTTGTTGTTCCAAAATTCTACTATTTGCTAGATTATGCCCCTCTTGGATGCAATCTAATTCCTCTATTATCTATTTTTCCTCCTTGGTCTTTTCCTTGAACTGTTGAGCCTCATAGAATTGACCCCTCTCCTCTAAAAGTGCCTCTTGGACACTTTCCAAAGTAATCTTTTTATATTTAAGCTTACTAGTGAGCTCCCCAACTTCTTCCCTTAATTTATTAGACATGAATATGGTCTCATCTGCAAATGTGTTAGCCATATCTTTAACATGTATCATGTGCAAGTAAGCTATTTTAAATTGTCCCATGGTGTTCATTATTTTCAAATCATCATAGGAAACATTAAATTCATTTTGACCTCTTGATGGATTTTGAATGATAATCTCTACATGCATATGTGCACTATCCAATCTAGATAAGACTTGCACTTTATTTTCAATGGAAACTAAGAGTTATTTCCTAAAAATTTCCTCATGCATTTCAAGTTTTTATAAATTATAATGCATTCCAAAATTAAAACCTTCCTCGTACATGTCGCCAACTAAACCAAGGTTGTCCCAATCCTCATAGACATCCCTTTGACCAACTTGATGAAAATATGTGGCATCGGGTTGAGGATCCACATCAACAAGGCTACTATGTCTATGATGATTATCATAACTTCTATGTTTTTGCTCAAAAGAAAAAGCTTCTATATCTTTTTTCAAAACCAAATCTCCTATGTCTTTGCTCAAAATCAACATCAAGCAACAATAAATAAGATTTGGGATTAATATCATTAACATACCTAGTAACATTAGCTCCCTTAATGTCACCCTCCTTGTATGAATAATTAAATACAACATTGGAATGAAAGGGGAATTCATCCCAAGATAGATCCTCATCATAGTTATATGTTGTCACATCTGGATCCCATGTGAAAGAGGGTTGATTGCTTTGATCAAAATATAATTAGTCATTGTGCTCCTCATGAGTGGTAGCCACTTTGGAAGTGTCATTCTCCAGCTTCCTAGGACTGAAATCTTTTCCTCTTTCATGTCCATCTTCTAAAATAACCTTAGAGAACCCATCACTGGTTTCGGCTCCACAAAAGAAATCAAAATAGATATTAGTCTTAGAATCTTTGATAAATGAATCCAAATTAGGATTCAAGGCTTCCATTTTTTCTTCTTGCAATTTTTATTTTTCTTTATGCTACATCATTTCCATATCTTCCATATCTTGAATTTGTGTCTCAAGTTTTTCTATCACTGTCTGATTATCCGTAGAAATTTTATGCATGGCCAAAGAATCATCAAAAGGAACAAATTCTTGTTGTGAAATTTCATTTACTGAAATGTGTTTTTCAATTAAAAATTTATTACCTTCAACCTTTGACTCATATTGTCCCTTGCTAGAAATAATATTTTAGATTTAAAAAAATAAATGATTTCCTATAATAAACCTTGCCACAATTTTAAGAAAATCAGATTTTTGAAATACTCTTCACAATCCAATTCAAAGTTCAATAGTTATGAAGATACAATGAGATCAGGTATGTCAAAATGCTCATCAAAACATAAGAAATAGCTTTGAAACTTGTTACAAACCAAGTAGAATATTATTAACATTTTGGAACATAATTTTTACAATATATTTTCTGTTAATAACATCTGGTAACAACCACAAACATCTGCTCCAAATTCTATTCAAAACAACAAAAAATTAGGTTTTTACACACTGGAAATTGCAAGAAACTTTCAATAACTTCACAAAAATCCATAATAATGCTTAACCCAAAAATACTCATGCATAAAATGATATTATTATAGTAAATACATGTTGGTAAGAACAAAAAAATATATAAATCATTATTCCACACTGTGCATACCAAACTACTCAAACTCCCATAATTTGCTTGACAAAAAGAACATCAAAACTGTGAGATTCAACACTGTTGCAATTTCTATATGAAATTTCCCCTAGAGAGCCATAGAACCATTGCACTTGAGTCTTAATATCTTTGATTTATCATCCTTGGATATCCAATCTTCATTTGTTTTCCAACCTCCAAATTAAGAAAATAAAAACTTGTGAAGGAAAAAATACATAGAATAGCTTTAAAAAAGCAATAAATTATATTTTATATGAGTTTAATTCTTCATGAATCTTCTTGAATGCAAAAAATAAATTCCAAAATGGAAGGAATCTTTCCTCTCATAAATTTTTAACTCCTTTTCCAAATTGTCCTCTAATAAATTAGCCATTTCCCAAAAACATTTGCTTTTATGACAACTATTGTCAAAAGCAATTAAATTTGCTTTTTTTATCCAAAACATGCTCCAAGATAAATTAAAAATAAATATTAATTCATCCACCAAAATTGATTTAATAAATTTTTCATGAAACTCTAAATTACTTGATTTATTCGTAGCTCCTAATTGGGAACTTTGAAAACCAAGTTTACTAAAAAATGTAACTGTTATATTTAGAAAAAAAGGGGTTATTTTTAGAAAAGGGGACATTAAATAATTATTGTGGACTATGAGCTATATTTGTTGAAGAAGATGCAAGGGTTGAAACAGGTAGGAAAATATGTTACAGAGTAAAAAAATAATTCTACCAAGTCCTAATTAGAACAGGCCATTTTGAGGCCAACAAGGAGAAAGTTTCCCATTACATAAATGGGTTGAAGCTGTGTATTCAAGAAGAGTTGAGTTTGGTGAGGATGAAGATGATTGCGGATGCATATCAAATTTCCCTAAAGGTGGAAGAGAAGTTGAACAAAAGGTTTGAGAGCAAGAAAAGGAGTAGAGGTCGTGGTGGAAAGACTACTAGATGGTCATATGGAGGCGAAAGTGAAGATCAAAAGGAGATTGAAGGATCCAATAGTAGTCAGAACTAGAAGCAAGATAATACCTATTATCCTTGAGATTTGGATGATGACCGGGAAGAGGTGGTTTCCATGGAACCTGTTTTCAATGTGGAGAAGGACATAGAGCCTATGAGTGTCCTCAACACCAAGGGAGGACAAATAGAAGACCTAAATGTAATGCCCGAGTTGCCCATGTAGATGAAGATGTTTAGTATTCACATTTTGAAAACATTGAAAGAGGAGAGGCTGTTGTTGTTAGAATAGCCTTGTTGAATGAGTAGAAGAAACTAGATCAAATAAAGAACCTGTTCCACACTCAATGCAAGTGTGAAGGTAAAGTTTGTAATGCTATCATTGATGGAGGTAGCATTGATAATATTGTTTTAGAGGAAATTTTTACTAAGTTGTAGTTGGAGAGGAGAAGGCTTCTAAAACTATACCAGATTGCATGGTTGCAAAAGGACCATAAAGCATTGGTCAATGAGCAATGTTTGGTAAAGTTTAAAATTAATAACTATCAAGATGAAATTTTGTGTGATATTATACCTATGGACACTTTTCACCTGTTTTTAGGAAGACTATGGAAGTTTGATCAACAAGTAGTGCATGATGGGCATGCTAACACCTATTCCTTGACAAAGGATGGTGTTCATCATAAGTTGAAACCATTGAGGGAAGCAAAATAAAAGGTATGTAGTAATGCAAGGATTTATTTGGTTGATGGAAGAAAGTTCCTAGAAGGTATGAGAAAAAAGCATATGGCTTTGCATTGATCCCTAGAGTTGATAAAGAAGATACTAATGAGGTACCTTTAGAGGTTTCAAATTTGTTGAATGAGTTTCAAGATATTGTTTTTGATAATGCACCTACAGGTTTGTCTCCAGTAAAAAATATTAGCCACTACATGGACTTGATTCTTGGAGCTAGCTTTTTGAATAAGGTAGCTCATTGTATGACTCCAATAGAGAGTGAAGAGTTGAATAGACAAGTGCAAGAGTTGTTGTGAAAGGGATTTATTAGAGAGAGTTTGAGTCCATGTGTAGTAATTTCAATACTAGCACCAAAGAAGGATGAGGAATGGTGGATGTGTATAGGTTCTAGATCCATAAAAAGATCACCATCAAGTAAAGATTTCCCTTGCTGAGGATGGATGACATCATGGATTGTTTGAGTGGAGTTGAGTATTTCATAAAGATAGATTTGAAGAGTGGTTATCACTAGATCTGAATTAGAGAAGGAGATGAATGGAAGATATCCTTCAAGACCAAAGAGGGCTTGTCTGAGTGGTTAGTTATGCCTTTTGGGCTAACCAATGCACCAAGACCATTCATGTAGCTCATGAACAAGGTATTGAAATAATTTTTGGGTAAATTCTTCATTGTTTATTTGGATGACATTTTATTTTTTATCAAGAAATTGGAGGAGAATTTGATGCATATCAAAAAAGTTTTTGAGAAGCTAAGAGAGGAGAAGATGTGATTAATTCAAAGAAGTTTAGTTTTGTGAAGAGAGAGTTGGTGTACTTGGGATTTTTTTATCTCGATAGAAGGTCTTAAGGTGGATCCAAAGAAGGTGAAAGATATTGTAGAATGGCCTAAACCAAGGAGTGCTATAGAGGTGATATCTTTTCATGGTTTGGAATTTTTTTATAGAAAGTTTATCAAGAGTCTCAGTAGTATTTGTGCACCTCTAATTGGAATAATGCGAGGGGATAGAAAAGAGTTTAAGTGGAATACAGTAGAACCAACAAATTTTAATATGTTGAAGAAGAAATTTATAGAGCAACCTGTTTTGGCACTTCTATATTTCAAAAAGGTATTTCAGGTAGATTGTGATGGTAGTGGTAATTCCATTGGAGCTATTTTGAGTCAAGAAGCTAAACCCATTTCTTATTTTAATAAAAATTTGAATGATGCAAAGAAGAAGTATTATGTTTATGATTAGGAGTTTATGCTATAGTTCAGGCTTTGAAGAAATGGAGACACTATTTGTTACCAAAATAGTTTACTGATCATCAAGCTTTATAATATTTGAATAGTCAAGGGAAGTTGAATCAAAGAAATTTGAAATGGGTTGAATTTTTGCAAAGTCATACACTTGATTTTAACCATAAGAGTGGGAGATCTAACAGAGTTGCATATGCCTTAAGTAGGAGGTAAATTTTTTAACAAACATGTAGATTGAAGTTGTTGGGTTCAATGAACTCAAGAGCTTGTATCCTAAGGATATTGATTTTGCAAAGGCTTGGAGAGCTTGCAAGGAGCCTATCACTTTAGATAGGATGAGATGGTTGGATTTTACAATCCAAGATGGTATGTTGTTTCAAGGGAATCAATTGTGCATTCCAAGGAGTTCCATGAGAGATAAATTTATCAAGGAGAAACATAGTGGATGATTAGTTAAGAACTTTGTCATGATAAGACCATTTCTATTGTTGGTGAGTGATACTATTGACCATAGTTGTAGTAGGATGTGAAGAAGTTTGTGTAGATTCACAGAGTATGTCAGATGGTGAAAGCAACAAGTCAGAATACTGGATTGTATTAGCCATTACCTATACCTGAGAGGTCATGGGGGACATTAGTATGGATTTTATTCTTGGTTTTTCGAGGACACAAAGATGGTATGATTCCATATTTATGGTGGTGGATATATTTTCAAAGATGGAAAAATTCATTATGTGTCATAAGACCAGTGGAGTTCATGTTGCATAGTTATTTTCAGAGAGGTGGTGAGACTACATGGTCTACCCAAGAGCATAGTTTCAGATTGAGATACTAAGTTTGTTGGGTATTTCTGGAGGACATTATGGAAGAAATTGAAGACCAATTTGAAGTTTAGTTCTGTACACCATCCACAAACTTATGGACAAACAAAGGTGGTGAATAGGAGTTTGGGTAACTTTCTAAGATGCTGAGTAGGAGACAAACCCAAGGGATGGGATTTGATTTACGACAAGCATAATTGGCATATAAAAAATTTGTCAACATGAGCACTAGTAAATCACCATTCTATATTGTGTATGAGAGTATTTCAACAACTGCTTCTAAACTAAGAAAGATGGATAAAGGAAAGAAGAATAGTGCCTAGGCTAAATATTTTGGTGAGCACTTAAATAATTTGCATGACGAGGTGAAGAAATATATCAATAATGTGAACTCTCAGTATAAGGATAAGGAAAATAAAAAAAAGAGGTATAAGGAGTTCTAGGTAGGAGATGAATTCATGGTTCATTTATGAAAGGAGAGGTTTCTAGTTGGTACATACAAGTTAAAGATGAAGAAGTTTGGACCATGCAAGATCTTGAAGAAGAATGATTCAAGAAACGCTTATGAGGTAGAGTTTCCAAGTGAGATTCATGTTTCACCTATGTTTAACATTGCTGATTTGATAAAATATCATGAAGGAGATAAGGAAAATTAATTGATAGAGGCATAGTAGAACATTCCAACACCTACTTCAAAGAAGGAAGAGATAGAAGAAATTTTGGATAGCTGTGGGTAGAAGCACAAGGAACATGCAATATGCATAGCACTTGGTGAAATGGAGAGGAAGGTCAATTGAAGATTCATCATGGTTATCTAAGACCAAGGTTAACCATCTTTGTTTCCATCTAACTCCTGAGAAGTGACAGGGTCATTTTTTAAAATTACCTTGAAAGTGTTTGATGCAGGAGCATCCAAGGTGTAAGAGAAATCTTCCATCAACTAAAAAAATGTTGTTTCTTTTCAATAAGGGATAAATTTGGAAACTTACTATTTTAGTATGTATTTATGCATATATATGGGCACAAAATCTTACAAAAACCTATGGAATGGTAAATTGAAGCCAATGACAAAGAAATCACTTCAATATCATTTGTCATTTGAGAGATATTAAAATTTCAATTTCCGAAAATCTTGTTAAAATATTTGAAGTCAATTTTGAAACACTTAGAGGCTTCTTATGGGCTTGAAAATTGGTGAAAAACAAAATTAGTCTACCTAAAGGCATTACTTTCTAGAGATGTGCCTTCTCGAGAGCTTTTCAAAAATATATTATAATTCAAAATCCAATGGTTGGATAAAAAATTATGACCCTGCAAAGTTGTACTACCAAAATTAATAAAATTTTAAAATATCTTCTTGAGGAAGTTACAATTTCTAGAAGCTTCTAGGGTGGTTACACCTTCCAAATAAAGGATGTGAATGGGGGTTATATAGGAGAGGGTAAACTAGTGTAGATGGTGGCTTCGATTTGCAAATTTGTAGATTTGTGTAATCAGAAGGGCCATGTGATGGAAATGTAATGTTTTAATTTCATTTTAATTTTAAAGATAATATAAATTCTTTGCTTCCTTCTTGCATTTTTTTTGTGCAATTCTCTATTATTATTGTGAGTTTCAAATTGTAAGGGGAGTACCCTTCATCAAGAAATTTGATTTTGATTCTAAGTCCAAGAAGGAAGACATCTGGTGATGCTTTCATTGCATCCTTGGCAACTCATGTAGGTTATGATGCATGGTTAATTACCTTAGATGCATCTTTCCATATGAACTTTAATAGAGATTGGTTTTCTAAATATGAATAATTTGATGGAGGTAAGGTGTACTTGGCCATGGTAAAGTTAGAATTAGGTTTGTTGATGGTAGAATAAAGAAGATTAATGACATGTTGCATATCCCTAGATTAGCATGAAATCTATTATCTATGATAAAAATAATAGATGTAGGTGTGGAGGTAGTATTTTTTGACATAGGATGCAAGATGGTTATAGGTGCTATGGTGATTGCTAGAGGTGTCAAATATGGAACATTGTATAAGCTTGATGCATGCATTGTTGAGTGCAATAGTACTTCTGTGAAAATCAAGTCTGTGGAAGAGGTGAGGGTTTCATCTTCAATAGATGGTCATGGATTTTGGGTACCCAAGGGTGCTTTTTCTTATAAATAAAATTTACCTACAAAGAAAACTATATTATGGAACCAGAGACTTGGCCACATTGGAGAAAAAGGGTCTAAGGACCTTGAAAAATAAAAACCTTGTTAAAGGTTTGTCTTATTGTAATCTTGAATTTGATTTCTGTGAGCATTACATTTATGGAAAAAAAACGTATTCAATTTTACTCAAGTTCTCATAAATCTTGTGGTGTATTGGATCTTATTCATTTTGATGTGTTTGGTCTTGTAGATGTTCCTTTAATTAGTAAATCCATATATTATGTTTCATTTATTGATGATTACAGTAGGACATGGGTAGATTTTCTGAAGAGAAAACATGAAGTTTTCAATCAATTTAAAGAATTTAAAGCAATGGTTGAGTTGCAGACTGGAAAGAAAATAAATTTTTGAGGACTAATAATGGCAGTGAATTTTTCTCTAATGATTTTGATAGATTTTATAAAGATTGTGGTATTCATAGACATAAGAAAACTTCATATTCTCTATATCAGAATGGAGTTGTAGAAAGAATGAACATGACACTGATGGAGAAGGCTAGGAGTATGTTGAGTGGTGTTGGTATGGAACAAAGGTTTAGGGATAAAGTTGTTGCCACTACTTGTTACCTGCTTAATAGATTTCCTACATTATATCTTATTGATAAGATGTTAAGAAATCTAAGAGTTTTTGGTTGCAAGGCATATGCACTTGTGCCAAAGGAGAAGCAAACAAAGTTGGAGAACAAGGCTGTGAAATATATATTCATTAGATACAGTTATGGTGTGAAAGGATACAAGCTTTAGGATCTTGTTGTATAGAAGGTAATACATAGTACACATGTTATTTTTAGATAATCTAAGCCTTCTTTTGTTACATTGCAACCAAAACAAAGTAAATAGGAAGATGTGATTTAATTTCCTTCTACACTTGAGAAAGTTGAATTGAGGCCCATGGATAGACACAAAGTTGAGGAGAGCTCATCTAGCTCTGAATATTTAGAAGAGGAGGTAGAACCTCCAACTCAACTTGTTCTTAGGTCTACAAGGAATACACAACCATTTGTAAGGTATTCACCTGATGATTGAAGATGTATTTTTTCTTTGAATACTAATATGGATGAACTCCGATTGGTAGAAGAGGCATTAGGTATGAATGATGTTGAATCCTGTAAGATTGCTATGGATGAAGAAATGAAAGCTTTGAAAAAGTATGATACATGGAATATTGTACCATTTCCTGAAGGAAGAAAACCTATTGGTTACAAATGGGTGTTCAAGAAAAAGATTGGTTCAGATGGAAATATTGAGAAGAACAAAGAAAGGTTGGTTGTAAAACGTTGCTCTCAAGTTGAGGGTGTTGATTATGGTGAGATATTTTCTTCTGTTGCAAAAATGACATCAATTAGAATTTTGCTTTCTATTGCTGCTACTTATGATTTAGAGGTTGAGTAAATGAATGTGAAAACTAATTTCCTTCATAGTGACTTGGAGGAGGATATTTATATGACACAACCAAATCACTACATGGTGAAAGGTAAAAGTAAATTGGTTTGCAAATTGAAGAAATATTTGTATGGCCTAAAATAGAGTCCTAGGATGTGGTACAATAAATTTGATACATATGTGTGAGTTTGGGATTTGAGCATTCTAAATTAGATCATTGTGTTTATAATAAAATTGATGGTGATCATTTATTGTTTATTGCATTAAATGTTGGTGATATGTTATTTATTGGTAGAGGGAAAGGTATGATTTCAAAACTGAAATTTCAATTTGCTGCTAAATTTGAAATAAAAGATCTTGGTACAACTAAACACATTCTTGGGATGGAAATTAAAAGAGATAGAGTGAAATTTTTTTTATGGCTTGGCCAAAGTAAGTATGTCAATTAAATTTTATAGAGGTTTGATATGTAAGATTGTAGACCATTGTGTGTTCTTTTTTTAGCTAAAACAAAGTTATCTATTTTAGATTTTCCAACATCCCCATTAGAGATGGAAGAAATTAGCAAAGTGCCTTACCATAGAGTGCAGTTGGACATTTGATGTATGCTATGGTATGTACAAGACCAAAAATTGGCCAAGTAGTGGGAGTTATTTCTAGATATATGTCTAATCCTGGTAGAGTTCATTGCGATCCAGATAAAGTATTCTTTAGATATTTATGCAGTACCTCAGATTATTCCTTGTGTTATCATAGTAATATGATTGAAGATGAGATTTCCCTTGATATTCATAGTTATATGGATTTAGACTGGGTAGGTGATGTTGATAGTGTTGATATGTGGTGACTGATCATGCAAATACTATACACTCATAATGTATCCTCATCGGGGTTCGGGGCTGAGTCGAGCACCAAGCGAGGGTTCAGAGGTGGCAGCCCCTGACAATGGGCCCTTGATAGTAGGGGTTCAGGGGCACAACCCATGAATTTTTTTCTTGTTAACATGTCAAGGTTTTCTCGTTGACATGTCAAATGAAAAAAATGACTTTGTAAAACCCTAATTCTAGAAGCTTCCAAAAAGCTTCTTATAAGTGGTTGGGATGTAAGTTGTAGTGTGTGTAATTCATGAGATTGTAATCTATTTTGCATTGGATAATAAAATAATTGGGTTTCTAAGTTTCTGTGGATGTAGCCCATATTTGGGTGAACCACATTAAATTTCTGCTTTGATCTCTTTTATGTTATTCTCCATTGTTATTTTTGGGTTATTTAATTTGCATATAATTGTTAATGTTTATTGCTTCGATATGCCTGAACCCTAACAGATAGAAGATGTTCCACTAGTGCTTATGTGCTTACTTTATTTATTGGTACAATTAGTTAGATGAGTAAGTGATAGGTTGTGGTTTCTTTTTCCACTAATGAAGTTGAGTATATGGTAGTTACACATGCTTGTAAAAAATCCATTTGGCTTAAGAGACTATGTTTAGACATTGGAATAAAAAATGGTGCAATGATAATCTATTGTGATAGTTAGAGTGCAATGTGTCTAGCCAAGTACCTGATATTTCACGCCAAAACCAAGAACATTGATGTATAGTATCATTTTGTTAGAGATATGGTCAAATATGGCAAGGTGAAGTTGGTTAAGGTAGAGACTAATGAATGTTGTTAATTCTCTAAGCCTATGAGCTGAGAGAATTTCAAATGGTGTTCAAAGACTATGGGCCTCTCGACCCCTAGCAATTAACAGATGATGTTTATACACCCTCCTGTTGCTTTTTCAAGGTGTTTGACAAGTGGAGATTTTTGGGAAAATGCTTCTCAACCTTGAAATTACATAAGTTACTATTGATACATAAGGTACTCTTCATCTAGACCTTTCATCATTATGTCTCATATCTGATGGGTGATATTTTGTTGGCTTGACTTACCCTAGAAGGAAAACCTATTTTATGAGGGCATTTTATTATAATTGTGTATTTTCATGTATTCTAAGAGTCTGATAGCAGTTGTGTTACCTCTAGATCTTTGGTAGGTGATACTCCTATGTGAAGCTTGCTTTGCAAGTATGTTGTAATATTTGTGATTTCTAAATAATACATTGGGCAACTTTTAGAATGTGGGTTTTTTCTCCTGAAATGGTTTTCCCCATGTAAATTGTTGTTTTTTGGTATGCATGATATTTATATTTATTTATAACTATTTAAATTTCTGTAACTGTTAAAGATCTTTAATTTTTTTGCATTATTCTCCTCTCAAGATTAGTGTAGGAAGTTGTTCCACTATCTTAGCTTCCTTACAATATTGTCTAATCCTATGCCTCACCTTGGCTATATAACCAAGGGGCTCATGTGTAAATCAACAATCATAGTCTATCATTTGCATCCTTTGATATAATAAAATTATTATTTCATGGCTAATCTCTCTATGTTTTCATGAAGTTCCTAGATCTTAGATGACTATAATCTTCAACCAAATATTGCATGGTGTAGAGCATTTTATACCAACTCTTACAATTTGATATGTCATGTATGCAATATTTTTCTAATATAATATAATTAGCCTAATAATCATCCTTTAATCTAAAATTTCTAGCTCTATTTTGAGTGCTTGTGATAAAACTCCAAATATCATAGAGTTGATAAAATTGGATGTCCATGTGAGGATGGAGAAATTAATAATTATTTGAGATACTTGATATATTGTGTAAGAAAACATTGAATATGGAGGTTACATTAAAATTTCAAAATTAGGAGTTCAAGAAGATCTTTGTCAAATTTGTATGTTATGACATATTATTACCCTCACAAAGTGCCTAGATTTGGGAAATTGGTTAATTTGACCACTATGACATAATAAATGAAACATAAGAAAGGTGTAGTATGTGCATGAGGAGTTGTTATTCCTAGTTTCTTAACCATAATAATAGGGGACCTTGGATTTTTTCTATGGTTCGTAATTTTGACTCATAATTTTAGGATAACATTGGTGGTTTCTTGTTTTTAATATTTCTTTATAATGGATGCATGGGATAGAGGTTTGTAATAGTTTTTTATAATTACTCATATGCTATTAGATTATTTTTAGCTAGAGGGATTAGTGGATTGTATTGGTGTACACTTTTATTGTAATTAATACAAGACTGGGTCTCTTTGGTAGTGGAGATTTTTCACACACAAATTTCTCCATGTATATTTATTGTTCATATGGTTTCCATGTTTATGCTTTCTTATCCATTATTTCATCAATATTATATGATTTATCACATATTTAATCAAATCAAAATAGTTAATTATTAATATTTTCATCAAGTTTCATTTATCATATATATTCAACAACTATATGCAACATATCCCTTCACCGTCTTCTATTGAATTAGGATACAATAGTTGTACTCAAGCTACTAAGGAGGTTCTTTGGCTTAAAATAGTTCTTGAATAAATGGGCCTCCCACAAAGGAATCCAACTCTATTTTGTTGTGACAATCAAAGTAAAATTATCTTAGCAAATAAGCTCTTATTCCATGCTAGAATAAAACATATTCCACTTCAACATGGGGAGGCTATTGAAGAAAACCATTTATTTTTTGTGTAAGTGAAGATTAAGTAGTATCCATTTTCTCAATTTCAATTGGTAGAGAAAAATTCCTTATCATCAAAATACTTTAGGCTTGACCCATATGTACAAAAAGGGGAAGATGAAAATATAACTAGGTAAATTTTAGAACCATGTCACACTTTATAAAGGAAATGATCAACACAAATATAGTTTTTCAACTTGGACCACCTAAAATTAATTTTTATATTTTATATTTTAAAATGATATATACTAGTGAAATGTAGAACTCACAATGTAGTTTATATTTATATATTTTAAAAAAATTTTAAAATTAGTTTGATGTATACTTTTATAAACTTAAGAGAAAATATTTTATTGCCATTTTTTTGAAAATATTGAGGTTGATGGGATGTTGAAAATACATGTAAGTAACTTGAAAATCTTTTGCATGGAATTTTTTTTTTTTTTGATGAATTAATTTTTTAAATTAATTTTTAAAGTCAAAATTGATCAAAACATCATAATTTTATGAGTTGTAATTTAGTTGCTAAATTTATTTTATCATTTAAAAAATATCCCCTTGGAGAAGTCTCTCCTCTTGTGTACCATATATTTTTAATAAAAAATAAATATATTTTAATTTCTAATCAACCAAATGTTTGATTATAATAATGTATAATATTTTAAAAAAATATATAATAAACCTAATCAAAATATAAAAAAATACATTTTGGGATTCTAGACTTAAAACTTGTATTTGTAGATTTTCGTGAAAGTACATTTTGATTGGAGAAATTTAGAGTTAAGTTATTTCTTTTTTGTTTTGTTGAGTTTACACCCAAAGATTGGCTAAGTTGCCACATAGACAATTTCAGGTGAAAGTATTTCTATCAAAAATTTTTAGATAATTTTTTTTTGATCAAAATAATCAATTAATTTCAATTTCCCTTGCATTTTAAATTTTAAATATAATTATTTAATATTTCTTGTGAAAGAGTTTTGTTTGAAACTCTTTGTGCCACATAGGTGCCAAATAACTTTATAGTGAAATTATTTCACTTGAACTTGTTTTATTGGCCAAAAGAGTGACATGGTTATGAACTTTTACCCAATTTACTCTTTCTTATATGCTCCTAGTAAAAACTAAATGGGGTGTTATAGTTAATATTTCCTTGGTCACTAGAGTCTTGGTTATTAATGTGAGACAAGGATTGTCAGTGTGAGTCAATTATGCTTGATCCATGATGAATCAAAGCACAATTTACCCAAATAAACCTGCATCTACCAAACACGATCATTCAAATTGAAAAGATTAAACTAAGCATTTGTATAAACTGAAAGTTACAAACCATAAAACAATTAAATTCCTACTCTAACCCATTTGAAACTTATCCTGTTTTAAAATTGGTGTCATGTTGATGTAAAATGATGACCCTTTCTTAATCCTGTGATTAGTGATCCTATTTCAGTCAATTCTATGGAAGAGAATTGATGAAACCATTGTGATAAATGGATGAAAACCTAGTTTATGCTAAATTAAACATGATGCAAGCTAAGTTAACATGAATTTATGTTAAAAATGAACTAATTATACAATTGCTAAGCTAATCTAAGCTAATTCCAAGCTAAAAGACAAAAACCCTAATTCATATACAAACTAAGATGGATGCATGAAATCCATTAATGGATGCTCTAACCTATTATGAAATTAAAATTAACTAAAACAAGATAAAACTGAGTGAAATATGTGTGCGAGTGTATATGAATTCAACAACATGATTTTTTTTCTTCTGAAAAAGATGGATCCATTTATCTCCAAATAGTGACCTATTTATAGGAGAGCAAATGCGGAATGGAGGGTTGAGATTGAAAAGATTAATCAATGGTCAAAAATGAAGGAGATGAGAGGCATGGATCATGGATTTTCATCAACGGATGAGAATGCATGATGGGATTTAATCAAGGGTTCACATTTGCTCCAAACAAACACACTTTTGACCTACACACACACTAGGTCAAAGATGACTTGTTCAAAAGGTTAAAGGTTAAAACTTGCTTAAGAAGCAAAGTGAAAAATATCCCTTTTTCAAATGATGGAGGAATAAGAATATTATTTTTGGAATATTCATTTGGGTGAGGATAAAATACATTTTGAAAATTTAAAGAAATTCTTAATTGTGCAAAAAGGGGATAAGGAATATTCTATGGAAATATTCCCCTTTTAGAGGAAAATTAGTTTAATAATTGCTAATTAAACAAGGTTTAATCACACAATTAAGGGATTAGAAGAATTAAAAGGATATTAATTAAATTAAATGATTTAATGAATGGGGATTTAGGTGAAATGATATTTAATTAAATAACTTAGGGTTATTTAATTAAATTAGAAGACTTAGGGAATTAAATTAAATACTTTTATTTATTTAATTTAATGATATGAAATGTTAGCGTGAAAGGGGGGAATTAACCTGATTAAATGAACTAGGTTAATAGACGAAAATAAGGAAATCAATTAAATAACTAGGCTAATTTAATTAATTAAGAGAAAAGAGGATAGGTTTTGAGAGGAAATGATGTTAGTTAGCCAATGTGATCCATCGAGACATTTTTAAGTGTCTACATTTTCTCCCTCTTTGAAGCAATGTACTTGTTGCATTGGGTCAAAGACTAATGCTGATTTTGATGCTAATGATGATGTAGAAATGAATATCAATGATCTCTTTGAGATGTTGATAGCCAAGCTAAAGTTGATTGATCTAATTGATTGATTGATAACATTGTTGATGATTCACAATAATGCAAGGATTGTGTTGAATAACACGAGGATTCATAGGGAAAGATATATTCCCACGATGGTTGATTTGATAGATTGATCAAGATTTACTAGCAAGGCTAGGAACAAAGTCCATTAGATGATTTGACATCGATATGATCGAAATATGGTTGGTCGCCCCCTCGAGAGATCGATCAATGAATAAATTGTTCTGATTGAGCTCATTATAGGTGAAAATCAAACTTATGCTTGAGATGCTTGATATTTTAGGCTGCTTTTGAATCAAAGAGCTGCAACTTTTCAAATTGCTGAACTAAATATGGTATAGATGCCCCACCGTGCCCCAACGGAAGAGGGACTTCTAGTAAAGAGGATGAAAAATATTTCCTAGAAAGCTCAGATGTTGATGTAGATATATTTCATGATGTATAGACAATCATCGGCTATGGGTAGCCTCATGTATATGTCAATGTAGATCACATAGATTTGATGCTTGGATAGAATTGTTAGTAAAGATAGAAGAATAAGATGAATGGATTGACCATTGATTTTGATAATGACTTCAAAAGATACAACAAGTCCTTGATCCATCGAGACTTTATTAGAGATGGTGATGAGACAATACAAAATGAGGATGAAATGTAGGATGATGAGTTGCTCACATCTCGGGATTGGGATTTTCTATCGTTCCTTATTGTTTGATATAACACATAGATACGATGTATCAGGGTATTGATAACCAGGATGACGTTTTATCTAGTGTAATGGAATTTGACTTAACAAACAAATAGGATAGTTCTTTTTCACACCTTGACATATGAAAACCTCATTGGAATGCAAGTTAGAAACTTAGAATATATTAGACCAAAGCATATGCAATATTCAACAACATACCCCAAACAACTTTCTTACACACAACTAAGCAAGTATGCACCAAGATTATTTCACAAGAGTACCCACAAGCACAACAAATGGAAGATAATGATCGATTCCCCATTCCTTTCTCTCTAAATAATTTTGATAGATATCATTGAGAGGTCCTTGGAATGGATCATTAAGATAAATCATAAGAAAAGATTAAAGACAAACAATTAATGTTATCTACATCTCTTGCCTAGTTTAGTTTAGCTATGGTGATATTTGATACTGATGTCCATTGTAGGAAGGATACATCCAAGGACATGTTGATCAGATGGTTGTTTGATGTTAGGATGATGATGCTAAGATGAGTTGTTGACATACACTTCATTGACGCATTTACCCATGATCTAGACTTTAGATTTTGACACTTAGGTTTACACTTTACAACTTGTGATACTTTTTTTCTACTTGTTTTGCCAAAGGTTGAAGGCGACGATCGATTTATTAGGGGTGAAGGTTTATTGCGGGTGAAAGCAAGATGGGATGGGTGGTTTTGGATTTTATAGAATATTTCAATGTTTTTGGTATTTTTGAAAATGTTTTGAGGCTATTTTTGGTTTTTTTGAAAGTTTATACGAATGTTTATGTTTTCTTTTCTATGAGGTTGTTTAGGTTTTTTTGAGATATTTGAGGCTTTTTAGGGATTTTGAATGTTTTCTATGGGTTTTTTGTGTTTTTTGGTTTTCAAATGTTTTGGTATTTTATGAATACTTGGATGTTTTGGTATTTTTGAAAGTTTTACAAATGTTTTGGGATTTTTTGAGATATCTGGATGTTTTGGGGATTTTCTAAGAGCTTTCTAAGAGATTTACAACCAAAAACCATCTAAGGACCTATCCTAGGGGTCTTGGGGGTTGATTAAAGATAATCCTTGCCTACGTTATACATGCAGATACCACGTAGTTCAACTGACTCAACCCATTTACAAGATGAAGATATGAACATATGAGAGATGTTAGTTTATTATGATGGACTCCTAAAGGATTGACCTAGGGTGTCTCGAGGGCACATTAATGATGGCCTTGCCTATGTTCAAGCATAGAGACGACATAGTTCGAAAAGGGTACTGCTTTTTTTGGATTTTCAATTTTTGACCTTTTTTATGATTTTGAAGTTTTCTGGATGTTTTGGATTTTTTCCTTTACAATTTTCTAAATGTTTTTGGATTTTAGCTATACAAGAGTTTGCAAATGTTTTTTTTGGGATTTTCTGATAATATTTAATGAATGTTTTTTATGTTTTTTGATAAGATTTCCAATGACCTCAAGATATACAAGAACCTAATATGACTCATAACGAAATGCCCGAAGTGTGAAATGTTAGACTACTTCGATAAAGGTAGGACAAAATGACCTTTAGAATATGCTAATTAGTGCTAAAGGGTTCATGATACCTCACAATATCAAGCTATGATAAGGACGTGGATGATGGATAAATGGTGGTGCAAAGAATGATATGAAAAAATAGCCAAAGAATAGATGTTGGTACTTTATTTATGCATGACGCCTGTTTTCTAAGTTTTCACCAAGGTACTTGCCCAAAGTGCCACCAAAGTGGTTTTCACTAGAGGATGATTTTTTTTCATTTTTCAATCCTTTTTCTCATTTTTTTATTTTTTTGTATTTTCAAATTTTATACCCTTCAAGAATAGGCATCAAACTTTTTGAGAGGCAAGTTGTTAATTGGCTCCTGCAAGGGTTCACCTTAAGGGGTTGATAGTTGGTATGCTCCTGATCCATAGCTTGTTGTGATGACAAAGGGACCCAACCAGTTAGGTTCAAACTTTCCTTTGTTGTCTTGATCTGGAAGGTTCTTCTGATTTTGATTTAGGACAAGATATCTGACTTGGAATGATCAACATTTCATCCTCTTGTTATAGCTCCATTTCAATTATTTTTGATATAATTTCAAGTGATTGAGGGCATCAAGATGACAATCATCCAGGAACTCTAACTCGTTCAACCGAGATACTCTATAATTCATCACTGATCAGGCTCTGTAGTGACACTCGTAAAGATGGGAGCTCAACCTCAATAGGAAAGATGGCCTTAGATCCAAAAACCAAGGAGAAAGGAGTTGCACCTATTGGTGTGCGAATATTGGTTTGATAGGCCCAAAGAGTAGGATTTAGCTATAGATGCCAGTCATAACCAACTTCATTCACAATTTTCTTCAAGATTTTTAGCATAGTCTTGTTCGTAGCCTCATCCTAGCCATTGCCTTAGGGATAGTATGGGGTAGAGAATCGATGTTGGATGTTGAATCTTTGGCACAACTCTTTCACATCCTGATTTTTAAAGGGGGTTCCATTATCTGAGATGAGAGTTTGAGGAACACCATAACGACAAATAAGGTAATTCAGGATAAACTTTGCAATTTGTTTCCCCATTATATATGTCATAGGAATGGCTTCTAACCACTTAGTAAAGTACTTAGTTGTGGTTATGATAAAATTGTGGCCATTGGATGAGGTTGGGGTGATTTTTCCTATGAGGTCAAGGCCCCATTGTGAAAAAGGCCATGGTGTGATTATTGGCTACAATTCTTGAGCTAGAGCATGAATCAAATCCCCATGTTGTTGACACTGGATGCACTTCTACACATATTGATGAGCTTCTTTTTCCATGGTTGGCCAATAGTACCCCATCCTCAACAATTTCTTAGCTAATGTCATATCACTAGAATGGAACCCACATATGCCATCATGTACTTTTGTTAAAGTAGTTAAGGCTTCCTCTTGGTTAAGACATCGTATTAATGTCCCTTCAATTCTTCGGTGGTAAAGGGTATCACCTAGGATCACGAATCAAGATGCCTTTTTAACAAAGGTCTCTTTAAGGTTCAGGGTGATATAAGATGGGAGGGTTCTTTTTCTTAGATAGATAAATATGTCATGATACCACAGAGTTCCAGGACCAACAATGACACACAAATTTAGATTCAAAAATTTCAAAAGTTGGTACGAGAAGTTGGTCTACCAATAATTTACATTGTAGGATGTTGTTCGACATGTCTAATAGTGATCCAATTGTTTCCATGGCATCTGCTACTCTGTTGCTCATGTAAGGAATTTTATCAAAAGTTATGTCGATGAAAAGATCCTTGAGATTCTCCATCATCTTCTTGTAAGGAGTGAGATTGTCATCTTTAGTTTGATAGTTTCCATTGACTTGGTTGATAACCAGCTGTGAGTCTCCATAGAATTTCATCTCTTGAATCTACCACTAAACTGCTATCCTTAGATCTATGATTAGGGCTTCATACTCAATAATGTTGTTAGTACAGGGAAATGAAAACCTGTATGACTTTGGGATACAATCCCCTTGAGGGGTGATAAAAATAATGCCTACTCTAGATCCATGTTAGGTGAATGGTCCATCAAAGTACATCTTCCACTGAGTTGTGAGATTGATAAGGAACACTGATTTGTCAAGGAACTCAGATATCAAGGGGTTCTCGACATAGATATGTGCTTAAATTTCTAGTTGTTCTACAATTAATTATCCTTTGATTACTTTGCGTTCCACATACTCTATGTCAAACTTTGTTAAGATCATCACCCATTTAGCCATTTGTCTTGTGAGAGTTGTTTTGGGTAACGGTTATTTTAATGGATGGATCTTTGCAATGAGCTTGATTTGATGTGACAACATGTAGTTCCTAAAATTTTATGATGCAAAAACTACCACTAGGAATGCCTTCTCAATGGGTGAATAGTTAATCTCATAGCCCACCAAGGTTCTATTGATGTAGTGGATGGATCTTTCCTTTCCATTTCCATCATGTTCTGCCAAAAGAGCTCCCAGTGCTGCTGGTGTTGCTGAGATGTACAAGATCAATGGCTTGTTCAGTATTGGTGGAATGAGCACTAGAGGTGTCAGTAGATAATCTTTGATCTGTTGGAAAGCTTTATCACACTTGTCATTCCACTTGTAGGTTATCCCTTTATGGAGAAGATCTGAAAAGGGGTGGATTTTATCTAATAGTTGTGCTATGAGCCTTCTAATGGACTATAGTATGCCTTGTAATCCTCTCATTTTCTTTGGTGTTTGTGGTGGTTCCATATCTAGGATGGATTTTACCTTTGTTGGATCAATTTCTATTCCTCTTTGTGAAATGATGAAGCCAAGAAGTTTCCTTGATGTGACCCCAAAGACACTTTTTTGGATTTAGCTGCACCTTGTATTCTTCAAGCCTGTCAAAGATAGGTCCTAAGACTTGTATGTGCTCACTTCTCTTCCTTGATTTTTCCAAAATATCATCAACATAATATTTGACTATTTTGTGGATCATGTCATAAAAGATGAGGGTCATTTCTATTTAATAGGTTTCTCATGCATTCTTTAACCCAAATGACATTGCATTCTAGCAATAGGTTCCCCATGGACAAGTGATTGTAGTTTTATCTTGATCCTCCTTGGTGATTATGATTTGATTGTAGCCTAAAAACCATCCATGAGTGATAGAATTTCATGCCCAACTGTTAAGTCTACAAGATCAATGTTAGGAAGATGGAAATAATCCTTTGGGCATGCTTTGTTTAAGCCTCTAAAATTAGTGCATATTCTGATGGCCCCATTTGGTTTTGAGACTGGTACTAGGTTTGAAACCCACTCAGGATGATCTACCAGTTAGATAAATCCAACGTCAAGAAGCTTTTGTAACTCTAGTTTGACCAAGAGTGCTATTTTAGGATGCACCTTCCTTAATTTCTGCTTAACTGGTTTGGCTTCAGGATAAAATACTAAGTGATGTACAACCACTTCCAGATCAAGGCCTGAAATAAATGTGTATGACATGAAAATTTAGTTCTACGCTCTTTTAGGAAAGATGCCAGGTTCTTTTATTCTTCATCCAACAAGGATTCAACATAGAAAGTGATCTAAGGTGCTTCTTCGGTACCCACATTGATTGGTGTGGCCTTTTTTGCTATTACTGCTAACTTTTATGGATGCATTGCACTAAGGGGGAGTTGAATCCCTCATCCTTGGGAACCTCAGAGAGGTTTTCACCATCAGATGCATCCTTTTCTTTTACTATTTTAGGATCAAAGAGTGCCACTAGGTGGTTTTCACTCAAGGATTTGCATGTTAGTTTCATTTCATTAATTTTGTGACTAAAGGATTCAATCATCTCCCCATAATATGCCCCTGTGTTGAGCTATATGTTGAAGCCTACTTTTGTGAACTGCCCATGATAAGTTGTCACAGAGTCCCATGAATTTTGAGATTGCTTCATCATTTTTGAATAAATCTAGAATTGGTGGTCCTTGTTGGTCCATGTCAATACGTTGTGGGTATACTAGGAATATTTCAATTGGTTGGTTGCTTGGGAGAAAGGATGCTATGGATATCATAAAGAGGGAATGTTCTCAAATAGGTCAGGAAAATCAAGGGGAAAGTCATATAAGGTTGTATCACGTGATGTAGGTAACCAAGAGGAATCTTCAACTCGTTTAGCGGAAATACCTTTTCCAATAAGTGTGACCTTGCTAGTAGTACAACCTAAGCCAAGATTCTTTATTCGCTTCTCAGGAATGATGGGTTCTAGTAAAACATTCTATCCCATCTTTTCATTCTTGTTATATCCCCAATTCTGCATGAGTTGTAGGCCTTTGTTATCATCTTCCATGGGAAGAATAGGGATAGGTCATTCATCTTGATAGAGGAGTTTAGAGATATCTTCCTCATTGAAATCTTCTTGGTTTAAATCCCCCCACTTGGTGAAGGTAGTAGCTACCATCTTTATTTTTTCGGGTTCTTTGGTGCTAGATGTGGGTTTCCCATGAGATTGAGGAGAAATAGGTAACTCTCCTAAGACAAAGGTGTCTTTTAATAGTTTTTAGTTTCCACAACCATCATCCTAGATCACTGCTTTGACGTCGGGTATACTCTGCACAATGGGTAGAGGCTAGGGATGATGGGTCAACAAATGAGCTTGATGGCATAGGCCCTTCATCATTTTTGGGTATTTGGGGTATCTTATAGAACTTGGCCTCAAGACTTTTGCAGTAGTAAAAAGGCTCAGGATCTCCATGGATAGTGATTTATCTGCCTTTGAAAGGAAAATTCACACATTGATGATAGGTCGAGGCTACAACTTTTAGAGCATGGATCTATGGTTGGACAAGTAAGATGTTATAGGGAAGATCAAGATCAAGCACTTGGCATGTAGTTTCTGCAATAAGAGGTCCCACCTGAATGGGAAGTGCAATGATTCCTTGTGATACTTGTTCTTGGTCATCATATGCTCTGATGGTGGTACTCTTTTCTTTCTCAATAGTATCTTCTAAATAGCCTACATGTTTGATCAATTGTAGGGTACAAATGTTTAGACCAACACCTACATCTACCAAGACTCTTTTGACCTTGTTTTTATGAATGGCAACCTCAAGGTGTAAAGCACGGTTATGAGATGGTTGTGATGATAGGTCTTGCTCGGAGAAGGTAAGAAGATGGTTGGTGACGTGGCCTACCAAAGCTTGAAACTGATCAGTATCAATATTCTCAGGAATAGATGAATCAGAGAAGGATTTCTCCTATATTTCCCTATGTTCATGGGATAACCTTAAGACTTTTAAGATAGATATCTATGCGGGAGTCTACTTAAGTTGATCTAGAAGATTGTACTTACTAGGATTAGATGTGGGAAAAGTAGGTTGTGTCCTAGATTGAGATGGGACTCCTCGAATGGTTATTTTTCCATGTCATGTGGTGACTCCACATTCCTCATTAGCTCCTTTGATGGTGACAACAATAACAGTGCTATCGTAGGAGGAAACTACATTGGAATAGATATGCTACACGTTTGTGTAATCCTTAGCTTTGTTGTTGTTGTTTTCTTTGTTATGATCTAGCATAGGGTTCTTGTATATCTTAGGGTACTAGTTCCCAAATGGTACCTCAACAGATATGGTATCACTTTCTATGAGGTCTTGGATGATGTTTTAAGTTTCATGCAATTTGTTGTTTTATGTCCTTCGATTTTGTGAAAGTCATAGAGATCGTGCTCCTTGTACCATGATGACTTCTCTTGTGGTTCTTGGTAGTTTTCAAAGTTGGGAAGTGTTATCATATTTGACTCTACTAAATTATTTATGCTTGTTTTGATAGGTTCCGATAGTTGTGTGTACTTGCATTTGGGATAGCTATTCTTGTTAGCGATTCGCCTTTGTTGCATGTCGGCATTATTGATATGATTATTCTAAGGTGTTGTTTGTTGCACAGTTGGCTAGATGTTGCAACTTGATTGTTATTAGGTCTAGGAGCACTTGGTATGACCTTAGCATCTACCACATTGTAATTTGTTACGTTTTTTTTCTTTTCCCATACACGAGCTTTCTCATTTGAACTAGTTGAAGGATGGTTGTCTTTATAAGCTTGAGTATTTCCTTGTGAGATTAGAGATCTTTTGATGTTAAGGGCTCTAGGGACAAGTTCGTCATATGATGTGATGCACTGCATTTTCAAGTGGAAAGATAGATCTAGATCGAGATTGGCTATGATGATTCCCACTTGTTGTTCATTGGGAAGAGGCCACTTGATTTTACTAGCTCTTTGTCTCCATCATTGTAAGAAATTAGCAAAAGTTTCCCCTTTGTTTTGTCTAAGAGTATATAGTTCCTCTAGACTGACATCCATGTCAATATTTAAGAACTAATTGGTGAATTTATTAGATATTTCTTGAAAAGTTTTGATACCAGGAGGTAGATGAGAAAACCAACCCATAGCATGACCTATTAAACTTCAAGGGAAGAGGCACATTAGATATGAATCATTGTAAGCCACCTCCATGCACATGATGTTAAATTCTTTGATATGGTCCACAAGACTTCCTCTCCCTTTATATTTATTGAATTTGGGGATTTCAAAACTAGGAGGGAATGGTACCATTGTGATGTTTCAATTGAATGGATATGGACACAAATTCTGTGTATGGGGTTTCTTGATCTTGCCTAGTTGAAGGTTCTGTATTTCTTGTGATAGCACATTGAATTGTGATGCTCGATCATCTTGTGGGTTTGGTGGAGGAACATATGGTGGGATGATGGATGAGTTGAATCTGGGATTTTGATATGAGAAAGTGTTATATGGGGTGTATGGTGGTGTAATATTCTATGAAGGTGATTGCGGTATTTATGTATATGTTCCTAATGTGTTTGGATTGATGATGTTTTGTTGAGGATTATAATAGTAACCTTGTTGTTGTTGTTGAGCATACTGTTGAGCTAACAAGGCTTGTTGTTGAGCTTATTGTTTTTGTATCATTAGGGCTTGCTGTTGGGCCTATTGTTGTTGTTGTGCCACTAAGGCTACTTGATGCACTTGATATTGTTGTTGTGTTGCTAAGGTTGTTTTTTTGTTGTTGTTTTTGTGCTAAGGCTGCTTGTTGAGCTTGATTTTATTGTTGTGCTAAGGCTGCTTGCTAAGCTTGATGTTGTTGTTGTTGTGCTAGAGCTACCTGTTGTGCTATTGCTTGCTATTGTTATTGTTGTTGTCCTAAGGCTGCTTGTTGATAATCTTGTTGTGCTTGTTGTAAGGGTAAGGTATGTGCTTGTAATGTGGGATCAGGTGGTTGTTGAGACATCTGTGAACGATTATGGATATTGATGTTTTGAGTGGGTCATGGATTGGTGATGAAATGTTGGGGATTCCCTTGGTTTAACATTCCTTGTAAGATGGTAGAATGAGGTAGAGGAATGTATGTTTGAGATCTTGTTTGATTTGGTATAGCAAAGGGGACTGTGGGAAAAGATGAGGATGGTGCCATTAGATTATGCTATGGAAATGACACACTAGGACCTTGAGTCCACTGTGTGAAAAGATTTCCTTGTACCATATTTTGAAGATTGCATTGTGTTAGTGATGTATTACCTTTGTTGACATGATTAGTTACCAAGGGATTGCTTTGAGATGGGTTGACAATGGATGGTGTAGATGTATTTTGTGAAACCAATGGTGTGGATGCATTTTGTGTACCATATTTTGAAGATTGCATTGTGTTAGTGATGTATTACCTTTGTTGACATGATTAGTTACCAAGGGATTGCTTTGAGATGGGTTGACAATGGATGGTGTGGATGCATTTTGTGAAACCAATGGTATGGATGAAACCATTGGAGGGTTCAGTAAGGATGTACCCATTTGGTTCAAGGGTTGAATTAGTGGTATGGTATTGATATGCCCTTGCACGTGGTTTTGAGATACCTAGTCTATACTACTTTGTGTAATGGTAGGAACACTTGTGGTACTCATGGATGCGGATGAAGAAGGATGCCCTCGATATATTGAAGTCGTGGTTGATTAATGAAGATCAAGAGGTGTGTATATCTATTTAGGATCTTCAAGAATGAGAGGAGCACCAAAGCTAGGTGTCCAAGTGGTTGTGTTAGGTGGAGGATTGGTTTTAGGTGTTCCCACAAGTGTACTATTTTAAAATGAAAGAGAATATCCTCAAAGTCTTTAGCAAGGTTGGTTGTAATACTAGGAATGTAGGTTTGATTTAGCCCTAGCAATGGATTTGTGAAACATTGTGTTAAATTTTGTACCACAAACGTCGGGGAGATAGGAGCTACATTTTCAAAGGCTTGATGTTCCATAATTTCCTCCCTAGTGAGTTCAAATGGGTTGTTTGTGATATCTTCTATTTCATATGGTCCTGATGGGGATAAAGGTTGTTGTGATGGTGTAACTTGACTCCTAGGATCAAATTCTAAAGGATTTGGATCACTTGAGGTGAATGCAACTTTGGCTTTTTCCATGATTCTCTTGTGTTGTGATCTAGTCTTTACCATAGATTTTGTGTCACCTATGGGAGAGTTATGTTGAGATTTATGATGTTTGAACTCTCTAGTTGACTCAAATCTAGGTAAAAGAGATGCTATAAGTCTTCTGGGAGAAATTGTGATAGTGGGGGATGTAAAGATGGGTGATGTGGAGAGTGATCTTTGCAAATTTTTTGGAACAACACTTTTGACTATCTCTTGATGTTTTGATGTTAGGATAAATGATGTTTATGAACTTTAAATATTTCAGGTAGACTTGCGACCTTCAAGATGAACTATTTCAAAGATGAAAGTTCTAACTTTTCTAAATGCATGGAAAAGGATGCATTTCACATACAAAATAGGCAAGTTAGATGGTTGGTTTGATTTGATGTTTAATTCACAAATTGTTGGTGTAATCAAAATTTTTCAAAGTTGGATGAAGTGAAAGATGAATTTTGGTGAAGGGGAAAGTGAGATGTTTGACCCAATGTTGACTTTAAAGTGACCCTTTTTTTTGATAAGACCAACTTGGTAGTGAGAATGATGCTAGACCTCTAAAATGTTCAAATCCTAAAGAACCAATGTTGATTTAGATTAGACGATGGATGGGGATGTTTAGAGCTGTTCGGATCCTCCTAGCTCGAGCATAAAGGTTTCTTAACAAGAGGCAACAATTGCGATAAAGTATTGAGGCCCACTTCCTACTAAACTATGAACTACGATACCTACATTTGCAATGACGGGATGGAGATATTCCCCTATGGATTTTGATTGTTCGATGGATCATTTAGAGGAATTTAGTATCATTAAAAAGGCCAAGATTTTGAATCCAAAAAAATGCATATAGTTCTGGATTGTTTCTTGAAATGCGTTTGTAGAAGTTTGCTACCAAATTGTCTCTATTCTTGTGAAGTTTTAAAAGATGTTTCTTGAGAGATTTTGGACTAAGATTCCTAAGTCTAAAATGACTACCTGTAGACTTTATTTTAGGGATCCTGACTTTACGTGAGATCATGTAGAAATAGTTCAAGTTTATGGAAGAAAGGAAGATATTTATTGCCACGTAGGTGGTGGTAATGTGGGCCTTCTAGCCTCAATATCAGCTTGTTCCTCTTCTTCCTCTAAAATGGTTGCTGTGTTTCTCCACTAGGTATTTGTTTCTTTGGTTTCAAAAGTGAAGCTTCTCAAACTGCTAATAAGATCGGTTTGTTCTCCATTGATGAGTTCAAAGTTTGGTTGAATTATGGAATGTGGAAGATCAGGTTGTTCAATGGGAGCAATTGATCTCCAAATAGTTATGTGGGGTTCATTTGTCAATTTATCTTGCTTAATGAGTTGATTTTACAAACACTTGTGTTTATTATGCTTTCAAACTAAATGTTTATGTCAAAAACATCATAACTTTCACAATGTCCATTTCGTGAAAATTATGAGATTAAAGCCATAATTTCCTATATTGTCTTTGGAAAAATATGGATTTGAGATTAATGTCAAGATATTTAGAAATTGCTGAGGATAAATCCTTAGGAAAAGTAGTAATATCAAGGCTAACTCAAGAGGTCCATATTCAAGCCAAAGTGTTGGAAATTTTTAAGGAAGATGGTGAATGTTTGTTTTTGTATCGTTTTGATATCAAGCAAAGTGTTAAACTGACTCACAATCATTATAACCCTAGGTTCAAAATGGCTATATTTGTTGAGTCCCCACTTGGATTTCTCCAAACACCAAACAATGCAAATAGTTAGAGATTTGGTGACACTGGATCCCCTCCATGACACACACTTCTCAGGATAACCAAATATCAAAATCCTTAAAATTCAGAGATCAAAAGGATTTTTTTTTGTTTCTACAATTAAATAGTACAAATGTGGGGTGACTTCAATATGAATGTTCATGCACCAACAAATATTAAGGATTTTTTGCTTCTAAACAAGGGTTCATAATAAGGGCTTCTAGTTTAGGGGGTGCAATGATAAACTCTATCAAGAGGTCTCCCAACCCTTAGAACAAGGGCTTTATGCATCATAAAGATACTGGGGGAGAGCTATCATGTATCACTTCCCATTGATCATGGTGCAGGAGCACCTTGGTCATTAAGTGCTATTCATAGAAAAATTGTAAAAGATGAATGTTCAAGTGTAAATTGCATTGTAAAGGTCACGAGTCACTGGAAAGAGGTAAATAGAGTCAATCACAAAATGTCATTTTTGTGAAAAAGTTGTAAAAATGGGAAATGGAAAGAACTTGGGAAAAAGGATGCAAAAGAATTTAAAGTATTACATAAGTCCTTAGGTGGTCACAAAAGTAGATTTTCAAAATGTCTAAAGATGAGAAAAGTTGTTAATGATGTAAAAAGGAAAAAATAGCACAAAATCAGGGAAGTTGAAAAGTCTTTTTTATGGGAAATCAAGGGATAGGTCATTGCATTTCAAAAGGAAGTAGCCTTAACTATTTGAAACATCTATAAAACATTGGGAAGGCCGAGAAAAGGAAGTGACTTTGTATTCTTGTGGTCAAACTTTAAAATAAAGAACCCTGTTATACATTTTCAGAGTTTTGTCTTATTAACCAGTCCTTGTATGGACTGCACAAAGGCTTAGAAGCTATAAATTAGTTTTTTTTTGTAGGGTAGTGAATCATTTATCATCCTAGAAGTGTTTTGAAGAGATCATTTCAGTTTAGAAGGTTTTGAAAACAAGAATTCATTAAACCCTCAAACTAGGGTTTGAGAGTCTTTTAAAAGAATAAAGCCTCCATCCCATCGATGTAGGTATAGTAAGTCTATGGGATGGATTGAATAAGGTTTCTTCTTATCTGTTTAGTGTTTTTTGTGTGATGGCAGAACAATAGAAGATAAAAAATGCAAGCATATGGTTGCTGCTCCCTCCAAACTCTGAGTTTGCCATGCAAGAAAGGTGCCTACAGGTCAATGTATGAAGAAATAACTTTGAAGGAGGCTTGGTGATGAATATTAGACCATAGGAAGACTTATTCAAACATGTTTTAAGTAATGGAAAAGTGGAAAAGGGTTTGCATGGTGGATTTCTAAGAAACCCCTATTTTGTAGGGTTTAAGAATGCCTAAATGAGGTTTTATTATTTAGAGCTATATTGGTCCTATCTACTTCTGAAAATTGATTATTCTTGAGTTTTGAGATAAGAAAATGGTCTGTTTGATAACATTTGGTATTTTGGAGATGATCTATGAGCACTTCATTTGTAATATAGGCCTAATTTAGTAGCCTTTTCTTGTGTTCAATTTAAGAACCTGGTAGTTTATTTAAAGCAGGCTATTGAAAGCTTTTGTTATGATGGTATTGAAAAAAATAGGCCTCTAAAAATGCATTTGGTTCTTGGAAATTGGATTGGGTTTGGGAGATTCACTCCATTTAGGGAATGGAGACCTAGAATTGTCAAATAGTGCTTGATTTCATGGAAAGAGGAAACTTGATGAAACAGTGATAAGGGTGGTCATAAATGTTGTAAAGGATGCCCTAATGCTTTAACATTGGTTGGAACAATGTTTTGTGGTTAACTTACTGACTTGATGTATACGGTTCCTTGTGCAAATGGAAATAGACTATGAGAATTAGTGTATCTGTTAATAAGAGTTATGTGACTATGTTACTACTTTGTTTTCATTAGAAACATGGTGGTTATGAGTTTATTGAAGCTTGATAATAGTTATTAAAATGAATGAACAAGAAAATTTGACTTTTAGGTCTTGGATAAAGAGATGTTTTATTGAAGAGTGAAAGTGTGTATAATGGAAGGTATGAAATGTTTTGTTTTCCCTGATTTGGTTTCGGGTTAAGTGCAGTCACTTTGATGCTGGTTATGGTGTTTTGGGATTCTGATAAAGGTCTGGTTTGATGTTTTGGTGATTTGGCTCTTGGGTAGCCTTGAAATTTCAAATGATGTTGATAAATTTTGTTGAGTAGAATAATGAAATTGGTGAAATAAAGGAGTTTTTTTTTATGAAAAGATAAAGCAATTTAGATGCTTCTTCAATTTGATCTTCTCCTGATTCAATTGGGTCAGATGTACCCTAATGTTTGAAAGTTTTCCTATTTATGTTGTAAAGGATGCCCTAATGCTTTAACATTGGTTGGAACAATGTTTTGTGGTTAACTTACTGACTTGATGTATATGGTTCCTTGTGCAAATGGAAATAGACTATGAGAATCAGTGTATCTATTAATCAGAGTTATGTGACTATGTGACTACTTTGTTTTCATTAGAAACATGGTGGTTATGAGTTTATTGAAGCTTGATAATAGTTATTAAAATGAATGAACAAGAAAAGTTGACTTTTAGGTCTTGGATAAAGAGGTGTTTTATTGAAGAGTGAAAGTGTGTATAATGGAAGGTATGAAATGTTTTGTTTTCCCTAATTTGGTTTTGGGTTAAGTGCAGTCACTTTGATGCTGGTTATGGTGTTTTGGGATTTTGATAAAGGTCTAGTTTGATGTTTTGGTGATTTGGCTCTTGGGTAGCCTTGAAATTTCAAATGATGTTGATAAATTTTGTTGAGTAGAATAATGAAATTAGTGAAATAAAGGAGTTTTTTTTATGAAAAGATAAAGCAATTTAGATGCTTCTTCAATTTGATCTTCTCCTGATTCAATTGGGTCAGATGTACCCTGATGATTGAGTGTTTTTATATGATGCTCTGCATCAGATCACAATTTTCATTACAACCACACATTTATATCATGGTTTGGAAGAGCTTGGCATTAGCTCGTTACTGCTTGGGTCGTTCCCTTGGGGTGAGTACTTTTTCCCACCAAGGTAGGCCCTCTAAAGGTAAACAATAGTGAGGAAGTACATCCGTAGTTCGATCATCTACATTCATATGAACAAAGAGAGAACACACACTATGCCTTTTTCTCACACTTGCAAGGGGGTTCTTTTTTAATCTAAATTGAAAGATGTACAAGTGATTTTGCAAAGTGTTAAGGAATGTTTCTGTTTCTCAAGGTCACCAAATGGCACGAGAGAATTGCATACACATCCACTAACAATGTTGAAAATCACAAAACACATCAAACAGTTGTAAATTTTAACCCTTCAAAGCAGTGATGAGTTTGTTTTAAGCACCAATTGAAATATGAAGTTGCCTTGTTCAGTTTTAAACCCAAAAAATAATGATGAGATGAGGGTTCAATTTTAATCATGTTTGAGCATTCTTTTTAAATCCAATGGAAATTTAGTGTGTGTCCTAAAGCAAAAATTAGAAAGTATAAATGTTGGGTTATGGGTGATCCCACAATATTGGTTTACAATTTTTGGGTGATCTTGATTTTTGCTAAAATCACATATTTTAAAAAAATATAATGATTTAAGCCTTGAAAAGTTCCATTTAAAAGATTCCAATTGAAGAGGGTTTTATTGAACCACCTTAGATCAAACCCCCTTGGATATAACCCAACTAGTTTTAAACCATACCTATAGCGAAGTCTCCTTTACACCTATCAAAATGCTGATAAAAAACTACTTTTGATTTACCTTTTGGGAGATCAAATGAATTCATTTAAAATTTATTTTTTGTAAGTATGTAGTCCTTATTATAAGCTTCCCAAAAAGTATAATTTTAAATAAATTTAATTTTATTATTATATTTATTTTTATTTCTTGTGAATGTAGGTTTTTCACCAAAAATCAAGCTCTCTATTCTGCACATGTGAAAAAATAGCAAATTATAAAAAAAATGAAAAATATTAGTGCACTAGATATTGAAGTTCTTGATCCAACAAAAAAAATGAATTTCAATACATACAAAAAAAGTTATGTTGTATATAGTCCGCCTATGTCTAAATTGTAATTAGTTTGACTTCTAAACTTGATTAAGGAAAAATATTTAATAAAACACTATGAAACCAAATGAAAGTGTTAGATATCGTAGTTACAAATCTAAATTAAAAAAAAATAATTTTATCCTTCATGGAAAAAAAGTTATGTTGTATACGGTGAGCACCACTCCTTAAAAATGGTGTTTATAGAAAAATATAGTTTTCGAAGGGGATGGAAAAAGAAGTGCAATCTGACTCCAAATTTTTTGAAAAAAATTAATTTAGAATCTATAGACAAAATGCCACAAATCACTAGTTTGCATCATTTTCAAATTCCTCATAGTTTAGCTGCTATAGGTGCTCGAAAGTTAAGATTTAGTTAGAAAAAATTAGTTCAATGTCTAGTTTGGCCAAAAATTGGAAACCAGTATTGTGGGATCACCCTTATAATTGCCCCAAAGCATCAAACACTTGTTACAATCACAAAATTTTAAGTTATGAAAAGGATTTCTTCACTTGAGCTCCATGTTTTTCAACTTGCAAAACCTTGTTAGTCGAACAACCAGAACACAGTCAAAAGTGCATTAGTGATCAAATAATTCAAGAAAATTAAAGCACATGTCAAAAATTTTTTGTAAAGTTTCTTACCCTAGTTGGGCGTCGTTGAACATGATAGTGTCACAATTTGAAGCTTGGGTGTCGTTTGGGTGAAAATGGGCATTGCTTTGCAACCAAAATAGAGAGCACAATAATATCAGGATTTGGCCCAACGTTATTGCTTACAGTAGTGTCACATTTTGAATTTTGGGTGTGTTGGTCTAATGAAGTTGGGTGTCGTTGTTTGAAATTTTTGATACCTCTATATTAAATTGACATTGCCAAATTTAAATCGATATTGGTGCATTTAATTGGCATCAGTGTTTCAAATTGCAATGATGTCGCTATATGGTGACACTCTTCAAAGTGTGTTGTTTGTAGTTTGGGCATCACTATATCTTGCAAAACATCAAACAAACAAAATTCGAGCTAAAAAATGGTTAAATTAACAGTTTTCCCTCCTAGCATCATAATGTGAGATGAGGATTGTCAATGTGGGTCAATTACGCTTGATCCATGATGAATCAAAGAACAATTTACCCAACTAAACCTGCATCTACCAAACAAGATCATTCAAATTAAAAAGATTAAACTAAGAATTTGTACAAATTGAAAGTTGCAAACCATAAAATAGTTAAATTCCTACTTTAACCCATTTGGAACTTATCTTATTTTAGAATTAGTGTCGTGTTGATGTGAAATGATGACCCTTTCCCAATCATGTGATTAGTGATCCTATTTCAGTCAATTATATGGAAGAGAATTGATGATTTACCATTGTGATAAATGGATGAAAACCTAGTTTATGCTAAATTAAACATAATGAACACTAAGTTAACATGATTTTATGCTAAAAATGAACTAATTATGCAATTGCTAAGCTAATCTAAGCTAATTCTAAGTTAAAAGATGAAAACCCTAAATCATATATAAACTAAGATGGATGCATGGAAGCCACTAATGGATGCTCTAAGCTATTATGCAATTAAAATTAACTTAAAAAAGCTAAAAGTGAGTGAAATATGAGTGTGAGTGATTCAACAACATGATTTTTCTCTGAAAAAGATGGATCCATTTGTCTCCAAATAATGATCTATTTATAGGAGATAAAATGAGGAATGGAGGGTTGAGATTGAAAAGATTAATCAACGGTCAAAGATGAAAGGGATGATAGGCATGGATCATGGATTCTCATCAACAAATGAGAATGCACGATGAAATTTAATCAAGGGTTTGCATTTTCTCCAAACAAACACACTTTTGACCTGCACACACAGGTAAAAGGTGACTTGTTCAAAAGGTTAAAGGTTAAAACTTGCTTAAGAAGCAAAGTGAAAATATCCCTTTTTCAAATGGAGGAATAAGAATATTATTTTTGGAATATTCATTTGGGTGAGGATAATTTTTTTTTGTAAATTAAAAGAAATTCTTAATTTTGCAAAAAGGGGATAAGTAATATTCCCCTTTTAGAGAAAAATTAGTTTAATTGCTAATTAAACAAGGCTTAATCACACAAGTAGGGGATTAGAAGAATTAAAAGGATATTTGTCAAATTAAATGATTTAATGAATGGGGAAAGGTGAAATGATATTTAATTAAATAACTTAGGGTTATTTAATTAAATTAGAAGACTTAGGGAATTAAATTAAATACTTTGTTCAATTAACCTGATTAAATGAACTAGGTTAATAGACAAAAATGAGGCAACCAATTAAATAGCTAGGCTAATTTAATTAATTAAGCGAAAAGAGGACAGGTTTTGAGAGGAAATGATGTTAGTTAGCTAATGTGATCCATCGAGACATTTTGAAGTGTCTACAATTAAGTTCTAAAGTCATATGATAGATTTGGATAAGATCATAAATACACCTCACTTATTGGGTTAAGTGGGCTATGCAAATTAATATTTAGAAAAAATAATATAAAATAATAATTTGTAACATTTTGTATGGATATTTTATTTATTTGAATTTGAGTTATTTCATAGTACATAACTTGAGTTAGAAATAATTTTTTTCATAATTTTTTAAACATTGATTATTCACATCCATATAGATAGAGCACATTTTTTTATATATATTTTATTTATTATTAATTTTACTATAATAACTATTAGTTTACACTTTCTATTATGCATAACTCTTTGCTTATATACCCAAGTTAATTTATTTTTCTATTAAAAGAAAGACATAAGTATGAAATAAATTCTTATCTTTTAGATTTTTTTTCTCTATTTGTAAGAAAGGCCTTTGATTTTTTGCAATAAACCTATTTTTATTAAAACATATATAATAAATATATTAAAATTAATATTAAAAAAGGTTACTTTGAGAGTTACATTTTTGTAATGTTTTATGGTATGACGACTTTCTTTAATCATGAAAAATATGATATGAATCAACAATTTGTGTCTAATAAAATATTTTTGTGTGTCTTGGAGGGAAAATGGTAAATTGCATAAACTATCTAAGGGACACACATATGTACATGTCAAGAAAGTCCCAAGATTGGAGCATATTATTTTACATTTAATTGATAAAACAATATGTGATTCACCTGATAAGTAGGAGGTATTTTCCACAGCAAGTCAAATTATGATATTTCTATCAAGATTCAATTGTGTAGTTTTACAAGTCACACTAATTGACCCATGTTTCATGAGTAGTGGTTCACAAGAACTCATCTCTCATGATAATGAATGGTCCACATAGCAGTCATTGCATCAAAGTGACACTCATAGAGGTGAAGCACTAGGCCTTCCTGGGAGGTCACCCATCTGGTACTACTCCAGCTCAAGTGTGCTTAACAACTGAGTTTTCCCCAAGGTTAAGTCCACTTAGGTTGCAACCCCATTTGCAAAAACTTCAACAAGTTTTGTGCCTTATGAACCATTCATTATAGAGCCCCTTTAGCTCATCAATTGATAAGTAGGAGGTATTTTCCATAGCATGTCAAATTATGATATTGCTATTAGGATTCAACTGTGTAGTTTTATGAGTCAAACTCAATGGTCCATGTTTCATGAGTAGTGGTTAACAAGAGCCCATCTCTCATGATAATGAATGGCCCACTTAGTACTCATTGCATCAAGGTGATGCTCATAGAGGTGAAGCACTGGGCTTTCCTGGGAGGTCACCCATCCCAATACTACTCTAGCTCAAACATGCTTAACCAAAGATTTTTCCTCAAGGGTTAAGCCCACTTAGCTTGTAACACCATTTGCAAAACCTTCAACACGTGTTGTGCCTTATGAACCATTCATTGTAGAGCCCCTTTAGCTCATCAATTGATATATAGGTGGTATTTTCCACAACATGTCAAATTGTGATATTGCTATCAGGATTCAATTGTGTAGTTTTATGAGTCAACTCATTGACCCATGTTTCATGAGTAGTGGTTCACAAGAACCCATCTCTCATGGTAATGAATGGTCCACTTAGCACTTATTGCATCAAGTGGACCTTTTGACATGAAGAATAAAATATACCTTTCCTTAATGGCTGTATTTAGTGTCTTGTTATCTTGAAACTCTTATATTCTTTCTAACTTATCAAATTTTCAATTGTCTTCTTCATTAATACACTTACAATTTTCTTCAATCAAATAACTTCTCTACTTCAAAAATCTTATCTTACCTTTATTATATAATTTTTATTTTATTGTACTTCCAATTTAATAATTAAGAATTATTTTTTGACATAATATTTTTTAATAGAATACAATATTATAGAAAATCTTTATCACATTTTCAATAAAATTTATATGTTTATGAGTGGCTACTACCTTTATCTCCATTTATTATGTAAAGCACTTTATAATCAATATAACAAAGATAGAGAGACCGAATGCAAATCAATGACAAATTCGTTTTGGATTTTGGATGATATACTTGGATATTTGACAAATTTAGTCTAAAAGTGTTAAAAGTCAGTCATCAGGATTATCACCAATAAGGCAATCATGGTTTCCAAACTTCACTCCCCACGAAGGCTGATCACTAAAAGAGCAGGGCAGAATTTAAAGTGAAAATAAGAGAACAAGCATAGAGGTGGTAAGCCCTATATCATAGACTGACCTAACATTTAAATAGGGGGCTTCTAACATGATATGAATCCGCACCAAAAATGATGGGCTTCTCTGCTTTTCCTGTAGAAGCACATAGAAATTGAGAAAACCTCAATTATGTGTTCACAAGTCAGAAATTAATATTTTATATACAAAAATCCTCCCATAGTATTTTCAAAATCATGAATGGAAATGGGTTCTCATTCTTTTTTTATCTCTTTGCTTAAAGCAGGAGCTATGGTGGTCAAGAGATCTCTGATAGTTCTTTGCATAAACATCGGCCCAACCTTTGTTAAAAGTGGTCCGACAATTAACCCATTCATCATACTTTTGCTGAAGTCGTTTTACAATTACTGGTAAACAAAGATCTGGCTTTTCACGCAACAGATCTATTATATGAAGCCCACAATCACCATAAATGAGCTCAATGCACCTTAAATTCATAGCTGCAATGGCCAAACGTTGACATATTAGTCATCAAATTTACAACCAACTACACTAAATATCCAACTTGTGACTTTCATTACAAGAACTCTTAAAAGAAGCTACCTGTCAGGTGGTCTTCAATTCTAAAATGAGCACTTCTCTGAGTTATGTCATCATGTTTCTTTTCCAGTAACTCATGTATACGCTTAATTGCAGATTCCGCGTTTTTTATCAACATGTCCAGCTCAAATCTGAAGATTCAAAATTTAATAATGGTAAATACAAAATAATAAACATGTACATTGGCAATCCTTAAAAAATACACCTATATGTAACTAGAAGATGAACCTAAATATATGTAGTACCTGTCATTCTCACAATTAAAAATGGCCTCCGCATAGGGGTTGACTCGCATTTGTTTTCGGTAATTCTCTGTACCAGATGCTACTGATACACAAATATCATTCAATACCTCTGCCGCAAGACCAGTTGAATCGCTGGCAGTGGGTTTAACGAACTGCAACATAATGAAAATAATGTTGATTCTTCAGCCAAATTTTAAAATAACAATCAAACATCTCTACATTATGAAATGAACTTAAAAAGAAACAAGATCTAGGCAGGCCAGTAGATAGATTGATAAGAAGTGCACAGAGGAATTGTATTTACAATAAGGATTTCCAATGCAAAATAGTGGCTTAGACTGTAACTGAAGACTTATAATCATATATAAAAAATAGTCATTGATGCCTCAAAAAACAAAAAACAAAAGATTTTTCTTACATTCTGTGGTAGCAAACGGTAACTAGGTGTACATTGCTCCCAGTGAGAAAGGTCCATCTCTGATATTGGCTTGTATGTGATTTCCTCATTGTTTGAAACTGGGGAAGCATTTCTATCCAACGTATCTCTTGATTTGTGATGTTGATCTTTTTGTCCATCTCTGTCTTCTTCACTGTTTTTTTCTTTTGTTCTCTCATTTTCATTCTCCAGCACTCTTGATTTATGATGCTGATATTTGTTTCTGTCTCTGTCTTCTTCCCTGTTTTTTTCTTCCTTTCTCTCGTTTTCTCTATTTCCTTCACAGTCTGTTTCTTTCGTTCCCTCATTTTGCTTCACCAGCGTACCATCGAAATTCCTCTCCTCTTCCTTTCCCTTCCCCGTCTTATCATGCTTTATACATTCTTCCCCTGCTAAGTCAAAGCCTGTAATAGTTTGACACAGTAAAGGGAAGCAAGGTAACAGTAAAAATATTTTCAAAACCAAGTATTTCAAACCCTAAGGAAATAGAAAATAAGCACGTTTATTCTTTCTTTTCTTGAGCAGCATTAATTATTTCTGTAGGTAACTGTAGTTAGTAAACAGCACAGACAGAGGTTCAAATTATCAGAACAAAGTGGACTAAAATCTCACTTTCACTGAAGATAACACCGAAGTTACACAAACAAGATAAGCAATAAAGCTATGAAATAGTATTGCATTATGTATATTCAAACAATCAAATACTTTAATATCAAATTTAAAAAAAAAAAACCAAAATTTGAATTTAATGCCGAAAATTAATTTTGTAAAATTGTCATTTCCTTGAACAACATTTGAAATTCTTACCAGCTTTCCCAGTTGTACTTTGAGAAATGATGTCATTAAATTCATCCACAATTTCTGGATGTTTCCCAAGAATGCAAACTGCCTAGATAATATTGAAACGGTTTGGCATAAATTTATTTTTCATCAATAACCAAAGCCAGTTAATACAAGCTACATTAATGAAAAAAAACTAAGAAAAACTATGTTTGTGAAACATACCAGACGTTGCAAATGCTCTGATTTGATTACTTTTGCGTTGTACATATTGATGCATTTCAATATTTCTCGATATGCAACGTTTCCAATATTTGTTTTTACTTTCTCGAAAAATTCCAATTGCTGTGGATTATTGCCTGCAAAAATAATGTCTCGCAGTTTAAAAATAAATAGGAAAAAAGAGACAGATAAAAATTATAGCTTAAACAAATGAATTGGTTAAGTGCAAGCATTCAATTATTACTTACCACTTAAAGATTTTCTGGGGTTTGTAGCAGGGCCTTGCTGAGAATGTTTGGCAGTCGAGTCATCAGTTGGACTCGTCTGTCTCTGCTTAGCAAACAAAGCATCAGAGCTTGTTGTCAAATTCCTTCTATGAGAATGTTGATCCATAACATATAATTCACTCTCCATATTCTGTGCAGGACCTTTTTCATCCCTATTTTCTTCCTTCCACAGCCAACCTTCTTTGAGTTCCTTCTCTTTCCCACCCTTCTTTGAGTGCTTATTCACTAGAGCACCAGATGTTCCTTCAACATCTTTCTTCCAAGAAAATTGGGAGCTTTGGTGGCAGTTGTTTAAAGTGAAATATTTCTGTCCCTGCTGCAAAATCAGATGAATGAACAATAAGCAAAGTCTTAAAACTAGAAAAAGTTAAATCTTAACCAGGGATGGAAAAGCAGCCAAATATATCACAAATTGTAACACACCTTACAAACCTTGCCTAGGTTTTCTTTTTGCGAATCTTTAACAGAAGTCAATATAAGGGCGGGTTCAGACAACGGCATTGCAGAATCTTGAAGACTGGGAACAAGAGCTGAATTTGTGGAGGCTGGTAAAAAATATGTGAATTCATCCACAAGATCTTGATGATCACAAAATAGCAATTTCACCTGCCAGAAACAGATCAAATTAAATTCTCTGGAAAGGAATTGTAGCTTAAGAAATTGAAAAGCAGAATCCTAAACGTGCTCCTTTCTGTATAACTATAAGATAGGCCTCTTCATATAGTATATCTGTAATTTATACCTCTGTATATATATTATTGGTCGGCTTGTTTCCCTTCATATACGCTTTAATTATCTCAAAAAATGCCTTGCGTATATATTCTTCATTCTGGAAGCGTGTCTGTTATGACAAATCAAAATATCAGTAAGGAGTTACATAGCCCTGAAACGTAAAAAAGCAAACATTTTATCCAGTACTTCTATACCAATTCGTCATTTCTAGAACAAATCTAGACAATTCAAAACAAGAAACGTATATAAAATGTAGCTTTCAAATGTGCAAAAAAAAGAGTTATAATATAATTAAAGACATGAAGTTTCGATATAAGAATTTTTTCATATTCAGATTACCTTAACCTTTCTAATATATGTCAGAGCTTCATCAAACTGAACTTGGTGTCCCTTTCGAAGAAATTCTTTGGAAGGAAATAAGATTTCAAAGCCTTTTGGAAGGAACTTATTAAATCTTAAAAGAAGTTTATGGCCCTTAAACAACCGTTTCAATCTGGTAATAACTCCAATCGTATCGCATCTGCAAATTAACCAAAAATGACGGTTCAAAGAGCTTAAGATACATTATCAACTTAAACTTTGGAAGCACAAATTTATCTATTCATTACACTAAATAAAGATTTGAAATGATTACATACGTATTCGACCTAAAATCGCTGATGATTTGAACAAATTCTGCATATTTTCCCCTGTCATCCTTGAAATGCTCTTTTACTGAAATTAGATACGATTGCGCTTCTTTCTCTAATGGTAAAATCAGCTCTTCATAACCTTCAGCGAACCTAAAACTGACATTATCGCAGCACAAAGACAACAATTAGTCAGAAATCTCATTGATGTTAATCATGGAGTCCTCAAGCTTGAAAAAACTAATTATTTTCCAGCGGGAGCAATTCCAGCTTAGAATAAAACTTAACCTACCGTTTTGATCTCCGACTCTTTGATTTTTCCTTCTCCACTGCTCTCTTCATTATCCTTCGACGATAAATCAAAATCTATAATTTTTTCCCTTGAATTCAGGAATCACAATCCAAACCCGCAAAAGCAGTATGCACGCTGTAAAAAAGAACTTGAGCAGCTTATTTGGAAACGAACTGAAAAAATGGAGCACAAGTGCATCCAAAAGCAGAAAATTGAACCAGGATGGCTTCGGCAAAATCCGATTCAAATTATGATACAGAACGAATTTTCCTTTTATCTCTTAATATACTGCGGAGGCAAATTTTTTAATCCCGCAGAAATGAGAACGCGGAATCCAGTAATTTATGATTGGGTTGGAGGTTTTAAATCCTTTGGATTTGTGCCTTCTCTTCACATCCGTTTGTCCACGTAAGCTAATAACTAATCGATCTTTTATTTTTTAAGCATTTACGCGGGAAATTCACAATATAGCCGTTGCAATTTTGAGGGACAAAAAGCCGCGACTAAAACTAACGTGAAATGCAGTAGTGTTGACACGTGCACCTTTTTTTACTATATATATTGAACACACATGCACCTTCTTAGGAGTGGGTTGGGAAGGCAAATGGGATATTATTGGTACAAAATTTATGCTAGAGGATTAATTGGAATCTTTCTCTCAAACATAGCAGCCTCTATCTTTTAGGACTACAAATTTGAGTGGGTGAAATTGAGGTGGGGCTAGAAATTGCCCCTACAACTTAAGAATTTTTTTGCCACTTGTCTATCACCTAAAATTTTAAATTCCTATAAGAAAATAAAAATGAGAGAATTTTTATTTATTAATTAATTCTTATCAAAGTACTCTAGTTCATTCCTTAAATTTTGGAGCTCAAGCTTTTAAACAGAATTGCAAAATTAAATTTATGTGACCACTAGCTTTAAAATATTCCTAAAAAATCTCAGCAACACCCATTGAAATTTTTTAGGAAGCCCCCCTCCATGGGACCTTACCCTTAGTTTTCTTTATCACTGCACTTAACCTTTCTCTTTGATGAAATTTTAATGCTCAAGTGGTTAGGATTGGAGCAACTAATGGTGTCATTTATGATGAAACCTTAGAAGTTTGTCTCAAAAGTATTCTAGGAGGTTTGGGCACTAAAACTCTCCTAGATGTTCTTTTGGCTTCAAATTTTGATAACGCATGTGATTGGTATGAGCAATTTAATCTTATATGTTATTTTGGAAAATAAATTCTATTTGAAAGCATGCAAGAAGCTAGTTGGACCTTATAGACAACAAGTAAATTAGTAGATGATTTATTAAAGACTAGAAGTACTTGGTCACATTATCAAGATTTACGTCATACATGTACATACATCAACCTTTCGATCCACATAAATTAAGGAAGCAAGAGGTATTGGTGAATGGGATTCAATAGTGGAGGATGAATACTCTTCCTTGATTAATAATGACACCTATGATTTAGTCCCACTTCCCAAGGGAATGATATTGTTCGATGCAAGTAGATATTTTGAATTGGTCAAGTATGCAATAGATGGAAATGCCAATAAATATAAAGAACAATTTGTCACTAAAATATTCTCACAAGTTCTTGGCATAAATTTTAATGACATTTTTGTACTTGTCACCAAAATAAATTTCATCCACCTCACTCTAGTCATTGTCATCACTCATTATTGGCTTGTATGTCATATGGGTCCATAAAGAGCACATTCATTCATGGTGATCTATAAGAGGATATCTATACAACACATCCATCAGGATTCATTCATGATTCTTATTTGGTATGTAGACTTTAAAAATCCCTCTTTGGCCTCAAACAAGCCCCTAGGGTTAGGTATGCCAAGATGGTTTCCTTCTTTCTCTTGGTTTTACTTGATATCACTTTGACCCCGACGTCTACTTTAATTGATAGGATTATGTGCTTCTCCTATTGATGTTGTATGTCAATTAACCAATCATCACTATGAGTATTCATCCATGATTTCAACTCCAAAAAAAAATCTCAACATGATAGATTCTCTATGATAGACTTGGGAATGGTACATTTCTTCCTTGGGATTGAGATCACTAAGACTAATTCTAAGATAAGTATTTATTAACACAAATATACTCTTGATTTACTCTCATGGTTCCAAATAGATTCTTGTAAGCCTACCTAAACCCTTTTATCAAGTCAAATTGGAGGCTCATTCTTTGAATCCTCTTGTTGAAGGTAATCACCAACTTGTGAGGAGTCTAATATACCTCACACATACTCATCTTCACATTTCTTACATTGTTGACATGGTACTTTATGTAAGAACCTAATGAGCCTCATTAGAAAGCTACCAAGTGTATACTACACTATGAACATGGGACACACTCATTTGGGATACACTTTATAGTAGGTCAAGATACATAATTAGTTAGATACATAGATTTTAACTAGACTAGTGATTTTGAGGATTGCAAGTCCATATCTAGCTAAAACTTTCACCTTGGATCTAGCTCTACATGTTGGTCAAGAAAAAAGAATCATGTTATTATTCTCACTTATAACAATAGAATACAAAGGGGTTGTGAATGCTACTATAAAGGCTATTTAACTTCATCACATCTTGATAGAGTTTGACATCACCTATCAACTACCATCCATCATCTATTATGGCAACTAAAGTGTTGTTATACAATATCAAGAAATCTAGTTCACTACCAATGAATCAAACATATTCAAATTCGTATGCACTACATATGAGATTTTATATAGGAGTAGAAAAATTATCTTCAATATTGTCTTACATATGAGTAGTTTGTGGATATTTTCACCAAATTCTTTATAGAGAGCACATATTTTCATTTTCGATCTCTTCTAGGGGTGTAAGAAATTATCATTTATGGGAGAGATATATAGTCCTCCCACTTCCATCCTTGGGATCGAGTTTTTCCCAATAGGTTTTCTCCTCTTCTTCTAGGGGTCACACACTTTCTTTTTGTACCTTGGAATTCTATAAATTGTCTGAGTACCTAATATGACTTGTCTTGTTGGGACCCATTTTTTTCACTGAGTTGCATTAAGGGGGGTGTTGGTGTAATTATTTATTTATTTCACCTTTTATTAAGTTTACTTAGGTAATTAATATTATAAAATAATTGAATACATGTGTCATCTCCTTGATTAATGGGACAACATTCCACCTCTACCTCATACAAATCATTAATTGATGGTAATTAGGTGTCACATCTCCCTCATCAAGATGAGTTCTCTTGACACCACTAAAACTCTCTAAGACGGGCTTGTCATATTGCTCATGCATTCTAGAGCCTATATGTATCCATTTCCTTTATTTTTATTTTGAATTTTATTGAATTTATGTTATCATAATTTTATTTTGATTTGATTGAGATTTAATTTTTTCAATCATTCTTGATTATAAAATCTAATACCTTTGTGATTGAATTGTTTCTAGAAGTTGAATAGTTTTGTGGGTAGATGAGAAATATTTATTGGATTTGTTGTTACAAAAATTTAATGACTTTTGAGAATGTATTCTTTATGATATAAAATAGAAATTTTGGATTTGAGAGGTTAATATTTGTGGTGTTAGGGTTCAACATATTTAAAATCTCATTCAATGTTTTATCTTGGAAATTTTATGTCATGAAGTTTGGTATGAGTGTAGAGGCCTTTATTGTACTTTGAGGTAAATTAAAGAGCATGTGTGAAGCTCATGGTATGTTGTTTTGATTTATTGTTGCAAGGAGAAGGTTACCCTTCATTGGCTCCACTATCCTTGACTATATATTAGATATGATGTATTTATTTTCCTTGGTTAATAGATATGCATATATTTCATAAGAAAATATAGTCTACAATCATAATTGTGTGTAACAAGTTCATGGTTGGTCTTGTTGATAGATCTATACAATAGTATACAATTATCATAAAATTTAACATTTGTACAAAATATTGAATAAGAAATTGCGTCCAATACAACATATTATCTATCCACCACAAATAATTATGTAGTGGATAGTAAATAAATCAAAATTTTAGTTATGTTAAAATGATTTCAAAATTGTACTATAATTTATAGTATTAAATTTATTTTTTTATTTATTCATGTAATTTAGAATAATCTTGAGATGATTACTCAAAAAAGATATATGTAATTTTGTAACAGTGAAATTATCAATACACATACCATTTTTCATTTAGTTTTGTTCTCACCTTGGTGGAAGGTATTAATGCAATAACATCAACAAGTGGTGCATAATATTGTGCTTCATTTGGCTCATGGCCTAATCCACACTCATCTTAATTTATTCTTATTTACATTGATTCTCATACATTCATCATTTTCTCACATTTCCTTCTTATCTCAAGATTAACACATTATCCCTTTGGTTTGTATTTTAGAAACATAGGATTGATTTGTTTTGATCTAGATATATGCGAGAATGACCCTAAAATTCAAAATTTCCACTCCTTTCTGCTAGCTATTATTAGAACTACACACATTTTTGTGACATGTTTTTATGTCATGATAGTTAAATAAATTCATAGTGTAATTAATATATATATATATATAAGATATCAAAGATATTATTAGAGAACACTTCAATTTATAAAGGGAAGTTAAGAATCACATCCATGTGATATCATATATTCCATTCACATACATTTATGTATGCTATCTTCAATATCACTCATAATCATTAATCGATCTTGCTTAGAAAAATATTAAACAATTTCTCCAGACACCATCTAGAGACTTGAAATCAAATACCATAAAGGTGAAATTGAGCACTTCTTTAGGTACATATTTTTAAAAACCATTCTTCTATATAGTACATATAAAATATTTAAAAAAAATTAAGTTTATCAAAGTTGAGATTAAACCCATGACACTTAGGCTTGAACCATAAAGTATTCTAAGATAGTCATCAAATTGAAGAAACTACTTTTTGGAAAGTGGTAAGATAATTCTATACAATATTCAAAGCCATTATTTCATCATAAGTTTTATGGAAAAGTACATCTAATCATCAAATTTAATTATTTAACATTTATACAATAGTTGAGTAAATGTATGTAAATGAGGGACCAAAAGGGGGTCTTAAGTGGCCACTTTTTTGAAATCAATTATAAAAAATTATCTTGGATAAGAAATTGAAGATAGTTATGCTCAAAATTTAAAGATGTGACAAGAACAAGAGTAGTAGTTCTTTGAATTTACTTTCTAAAGTACTATTTTATTTTTAAATGGTGGAGATTAATGGGTTAAAATAGGGAGAGAACATAAAGTTCTATTATTTTCACAAAAACATAACATAGTATTGGTGTGCTCTCCTAAAATATTAACTATTTTTAGTATTAAAAAATTACTCCAATAAAAAATTTGCTAACATCATGTAGTTTATGCCTAATTTCTATGTAGTCTAGAATGCAAAAATGTAATTTAAATTTAAAAATTTGATGAAATGATAAAAAATGAAACCAAAAATACTATACATAGGTTTTCAACAAAAAGGAAGGACTCTAGAAAAATAAATTAAAGATCAAAACCTTAACATATATAAAATATAGAAGGGCGGGTGCATGAAGTTGGGTTACACTTTTGTGGCCAACTTCAAAAAAGATTGGAAATGACATAACACAAGCGTGTTGTAACGCGCTTGTGTTATTTCATTTTAAAAGCAAAAAAAAAAGTGAAAGCTATTCATTTTCTCTTTTCTGTTTTTTTGCTCTGCCCGTGGCCAAAAACCCTTATTTTTGTGCTTGCATTCTAAGAGGAGACATTCTTCAAAATTCATCAACAATAGTTGCTTTTCATTCGCAAAGATGGCACGATGACGACAAAGAGGTGTAGGAGGTAAGTATTGTTTGCTATTTGTTTTAAATTTCTTAGTTTCAAGTTGATTTTGTTTATTTTAGGTTAGATTTGATTTTTTTTTTTTTAATTTGTAGGAGATGCAAATAATCCTGAAAATCCTCAACAAGAAGAACATGAAAATTCTCCTCAAAAAAATCAACCTCCCCCACCATCACTCAACACCCTCCTGGCACTCAATAAAATTTGAGGAGTGAAATTGAAAACAACAAAAAAAATTGAGGATCTTATCAGTAGGTTGAGTGATCCAAATGCTTCAACCGTAGAAATAATGACACTAGAAAATTCAATGAAAGAGATGTTAAAAAATGTAGATTCAATTTAACCCAACAAATAATGGGATGGCAAGATAGGAGGCAGGAAACTAGCTCATATTATGCAGATAAACTATCATATAAACAAGTAAAAGACTTAAAAATTAATAAAGGTGATTTGTGCTCTCTATTCACTGACCCTAGAAAAAATCAAAATCTTAGCCTCATTGCGAAGAGGTTTCCTATTCATTGGTTCCACCACCAAGAGATTAGGAACCGTTTTTATGATAGGTGGTACTTGGTCTTTGATTACCCACCGTGCAATAATTGTGAAGTCCCCCAATATTTTCTTAGGAAACTATACAATGAGTTTGTATTGAACCAAATCCCAAATTATTTTGATACGAGGGAGTTCTAGGGGAGAGGTGGGGGGTCAACTCAGGATAGGCCCAGTGCACAGCCGGATCCTGTGCGACAAGGGATGCGACCTCTTGCTAGGCCGCCTTGTGAGCACATTGTTATGCCTGTCATTGCGAAGGAGAGTGCTGACATAGAGACATTTGAAGGCGATCAACACTTTGACCCAGAGTGTCATCCATCATACTAGCCCTATTGTACAACGCCATCCAGGGGAGTTTTTGGGTGGTGGCCTTCAAACCCATGTGTGTGAATCTTGCGGGGGGACTTGTTCATATGACCCCATCGACACTCAGGAGGCTGCTACACAAGATCCGTATGCTGCTACACATGATTTGTATGCTGCTACGCAGGATCCGTATGCTACTACACAGGATCCGTATGTTGCTACGGGGATGGAGAGGATGACTCATATTTTGCCTCTTGCATATGGCATTGATAGTCGGGTAAAAGTCAGCATGTTCATTGAATTTAATTTATTAAATTTTGATTCTGAAATGCATGATTAACTAATTTAGTTTTATTATTTTAATAAAATTGTAGGGTCACAGTGTTGAGACTGGATACACCAGTCCTCCACCTACTTATTTATGTAGTACACCTATCAGTGGGGTATGTAGCTAGTAAATAATTATAAGTTTATTACATGTTAATAGCATTGTTTTACAAATGGTAAATTTTAATACATGTGATTTTGGATGTTGAACGGGCTAATATTGGCAGTTTTAGGAAAACACCTCCTAGTGCCAGTGGATTCACTCAAACGTACACGAAGGTAATAGAATAAAGAGAAATTAACTAATGAATTCTACTTAATAGATTTGTGTATTTTATATTCATATTGTTGGTTACATTGCATTACACACCATTCAAACTCAAAGCATTACTTCAAATTCCATAACTAATAACTAGATGTTGAGAGATGACAAAATTTCAACTGTACAATATAGTTGTTTAGAAAGTCAACATAAGCAACACAATGCAGTTACTTCACATGGAGGCATGTGCTTGCAAAGGTGCACCACCATGACATATTAAGAGGTTTCCCAATGATCTATTCACCACTTCAGTTTGTCCATCCGTTTGTGGATGGTATGCTGAACTAAAGGACACATTTTTTCCTTGAGTTTCTTCCACAAGGTCCTCCAAAAGTGACCAATGAATTTAGAATCCCTGTCAGAAACAATGCTTAAAGGAATTCCATGTATCCTAACAACCTCCTTAAAGAAGAGACCTGCTATATGAGATGCATCATTGGTGCATTTGCAAGGAAGAAAATGTGCCATCTTACTAAATCTATCAACTACCACAAAGATACTATCAAAACCTTTTTGGGTTCTAGGCAACCCCAAGAAAAAGTCGATACTTACACACTCCCAAGGCCTATTGGGAATGGGAAATGGTTGATAGAGTCTTGCATTTGATGAAGTTCACTTTGCCTTCTGACATATTGTGCAGCCTTCCACATACCGTCTCACATCCACTTGCAACTTTGGCCAATATTAAAATCTCCTAACTTCTTCTAAGGTCTTGTTAAGGCCAAAGTGACCTCCAAGACTCCCACTGTGTTTCTCCTTTATGATATTCTCCCTCATTGAGCATTTACACACACACAATTGGCTTCCTCTAAAGAGAAAACCATTCTATAATAAAAAGTAAAAGAATTCACCATGAAAGGAATTCAAATGTTGCTCACAAACATTGTATACCTCCTTGAAATCTGAATCTTCATGATACATATCCTTTAATGCTTCAACCCCCATGCTTTGGAGTTGGATCTCTTGTACTACAAGTTCCCTTCTATTGAGAGCATCTTCCGCCTTATTTTCTTGGCCCTTCTTATGCTTTATTTTGAAAGTATAGGCTTGCGAAGACTTGATACCCACTTCATGTGCCTATGACTGAGTTTGTCCTATGCATTCAAAAAACTCAAGGCATGATTATCAGTATAAACAACAAATTCTTTAGGTAACAAGTAGTGCCTCCACTTTTTGAGGGCTTGGACCATAGCATACAATTCCAAATCATAGGAATAATACTTCCTCTTTTCTTCATTCAACCTCTCACTGTAAAATGCAACCGGTCTGCCTTCTTGGCTCAAAATAGCCCCTATTGCTTGATTGCTAGCATCACACTCAATGGTAAAAAATTATCAAAATCAGGGAGCACAAGTATAGGCTGTTGTGCTACTCTCATTTTCAAATATTCAAACCCTTTATCAGCCTCATTGGTCCAAGAAAACTTACCTTTGTTACCTCCTTTGATGGTGACCAAGATTGGTGCACAAATTTGGCTAAAGTTCTTGATGAACTTTCTATAAAAGCTTGCAAGTACATGGAAGCTTCTCACATCTCCCATGGAATTTGGTGTTGGCCAAGTAAGAATAGCATCCACCTTTGAAGGATCCATCTTCAAACTTCCCTTGGAGATGACAAGACCAAGGTAGACTAGTTCTTCCTTCATGAATTCACACTTTTCCATGTTGATCAACAACTTCTCCACTTGTAACCTCCTTAGTACCATGTCAAGGTGCTTCAAATTTTCTTCTTTAGACCTGCTAAACACAAGGATGTCATCTAAATAAACTACAAAAAACTTTCCAATGGAAGGTCTCAATACCTCACTCATAAGGTGCATAAATGTACTAGGGGCATTTGATAACCCAAAGGGAATCACCAACCAATCATAGAGCCCTTCATTAGTCTTAAAAGTTGTCTTCCATTTATCCCCCTCTCTGATCCTTATCTGATGGTACTTGCTCTTTAGATCAATCTTGGAAAAGTAAGATGCTCCTAATAGACAATCCATGAGGTTCTCCATTCTTGGCATTAGGAACCTATATCTGATTGTGATCCTATTAATGGCTCTTGAATCAGTGCAAAGCATCCAATTCCAATCCTTCCTTGGTGCTAGGATAGTAGGAACAACACATGGGCTCAAACTCTTCCTCACTAGCCCTTTATCCATCAACTCTTGCACTTGTCTTGCAATCTCCTCATTTTGAGCAAGTGTCATCTTGTATGCAGCCTTATTGGGCAATGTATCCCCTAGAATCAGATCAATATGGTGGCTTATATCCCTAATGGGAGGTAGGGAACTAGGTAATTCATTCACCGTTATGTCCTTGTACCTTTCCAACAACTCTTGGACTTCCTTTGGTGC